>JASANB010003789.1:0-49406 GCA_030248155.1 Sabatieria punctata
CAGAAAAGTTCTAGGCTATTTTTTCTTCAAGAGTATGAATATATTGGGTGATTCACATTGCCTGCGGGGGTTAGCTCAGAACTTTTATTTGTTTGTGGACCGAATCAGCTCATTTTTGGATATGATTCGTGTACAAATGTATCGTACTTCACATTTTACAGTTTCCAATTACGACTTGTTTCATTCATCACGAAATGCCTGAAAACGGGCAACTCTACCGCAAACTGAAATTTCCAATTCAAAAGTCAGAAAAGGGCAAAACGGAAAACCAGCGGCTGCAGAAAGTCATAGAAAACAGTGGTGCTCATGTTGAACTTGAATTGCATGCTTAGTGGTGTAGAGCGTGGAATTTGTTGAAACTTGAAACAGCAAAATGCAAAGTATGTACCATATTCAAAAATCGGCCATGTCGGTCGTCAAACAAAAAAGATCTCAGCTTGCAAATACCCCGCGGGATCACACTGTACAGTTGTAAAGCTCCTAATTCTAGGTGTTCAACATACCGAACCGTGTGGTAAGTGCAGTACCCGTTTAGAATAAGGGACAAATCTACTGACTTCTGAATGTAGATTGCTATCAATCTGTAATTTCTAAAGTTGCAGGTAGACTACAGTATTACTGCTACTTTAGTGTTCACATGTTCTGACTTGGACCAGTGTGTCCCGCTGCAAAACATGTGTGATCATGTGATAGATTGTGCAGATGCATCCGATGAAGTTCCAGCCAATTGCGCTTTGGTCTTTGAAGAGTGGTACAAACGAAAATGAACCAAATCATTTCAAGAATGTCTTTAACAGGGCTGTTATGTAAAGTGGAGTGAAAAGTAAACCTTTTTTAACGCATATGCAAATGTGAGCGGTTTCGCTTGTCTACACACTACGTCTGACTAGAAAACAACCAGTTGAGTTAAAATTTTGACCTTGAGTAACAACAACTCTTTAAGTGCTAATTGTAGACCATTTGCTGCCATCTGGTGAAAAGAAAACTTCAAGTGATCACATGAAACAACTGATTCGCTATCAAAAATGCATTTTGTTGGGTTCGCATAAAAAGACTGCTATTAGACTGAAACTACTGTATGTATGGCGAATTTTAATGGATATCACTGCACTTAACCATAGGTATGTCGTACATGTATGTAAGGGTCATCGATAAACGACGTCGTTCCAGAGGGGGAGGGGGTCAGCTGAAATGCGACGATAGACGACGCACCAGGAGGGGGAGGGGGTAGCAAAAAACGACATCGCTTTTTTCGGAGTTTTAGGATACTTGGATTTGCATTATTTTCGATTTATGCACATTCTGTCAATGGTTACTACATCAGAAAAGCTTTCCAGGGGGTTGTAGGGATCAGGGATGTCAGGTGTGTTTTTTCCGGCGTTTTTTCCGTTTTTTTTTCGAAAAAAAAAAAACCGGTTTTTTTCTTAAGGGTCGGAAAAAAACATAAATCGCGGAAAAAAAATGAAGTTAAAAATAGCTAATTTATCTCCTTTTTCTATTAAAAATGGACTTTTACGATGTGTAATAGGCCATACTGACTCAAAACTGTTAGAAAAACAACCGAAAAGACCAAATTTGGCATGATCAAACAAAAACGCACACTGCTGTAAGAAAATTTGCATATGACGTATCTTGATGGATCCTGTCACTGGTTGTTTATGCCTGTTTTGTGATTTATATCTATGTAACATGTGTATTTCTGGTTTGAAAAGACTGAGGAAGGCGCTAGACAGCGTTAGAAATCATAAAACCAGGCTAGGATGCTCAGAACTTGGGCTGGAGTTTTTTCCGCGATTTAGGAAAAAAACCGGAAAAAAACCGGAAAAAACAGGCCGAGGTTTTTTCGGAAAAATATGGATCCCTGGTAGGATACATGTAACAGGGGGTCTGGGGGGTCTGCCACCCACCCGACTTAGGCCAGACCCCCCCGGACGGGGACCCCTCCCCCCGAGACGATTTTCCCGACCCCCTCCGATTTTTCTGGCAAGTAATTTTTTGAGCAAATTTTTGCGATTTTTTACAATTTCAGACACAAAAATTGCCAAAATCGCCTGTAAAGCAGCACTTTTTAGCTGTATTTCAGCCCAAATTAGCGATTTTAGCCAAAAAATTGCGATTTTTTCGATTTTTGAGCGTTTTTTAGTGCCCAACCCCCCTCCCAAAATTTTGGCTCAGACCCCCCGACCGGCGCCAGACCCCCCAACCCCCCTTCGGCGGATGACCTGTTACATGTATGCCTGGTAGGGGTTTATTCAATTGATTGTGCAGTATGGTAACAAGAAAACGTGACAGTACTGTATGTAGTATGTACTGCCCCTTTTATCTGGGGGGCGGGGGTAAACCAAAACGACGTGCCTTAAGGGGAGGGGGGTCCCCAAGAAACGACGGAAGGCGATTTTTTGGGGGGCCGAAAATCGGGATTTTGGAACGAAGTCGTTTATGGACGGTCCCTAACAGGTCCAGGCCAGCATGGGAATGAGGGTAGGAGGGGGTTTCGTCAGGTGGGGGTCGAGGGGGGTTTCACTAAGGGGGCCCAAAATTTCAAGCTTGAAAACGCTAGGAAATGCGTTTTTTGCACGATTTTTTCAGCAAGCAGGCTAAAAAACGCTATTTTAGAGCTAAAAACAAGCAAGAAAACGATAAAAAGGGCTACAGAAACACCAATTCCTTTTAATTATCAGCAGTGGAAATGCCAAATTTGGTTTCCAAAGGCTTTTAAAGCGAATTTTAGGCTTAAAATTAGTGATTTCTGAGCCAGTTTGTTAGTACTGGAGCCAATACTATATAGTACTTGTATTTTTTGGTTTGGGGGTCCCATAACCTGTGTCCGTCGGGGTGGTGGGTGAGGCGGATTGACCTTTCCAGTAGGGGTAACCCCCAAACCCCCCTAGTATTAGGTAAGCCTACCAGTTGTATTATGCTTAAGGTATTTAGTAGTAAGCCGCGGTCCACTGGCCGGGCAGTGACGTCACTGCCCGGCCAGCCCGTCTCGAGATTATCTCGAGACTCCGCCCTTTACGACTCCGCCCACTCGCCATCTCGAGACTCCGCCCACTCGTCGAAATTGGGAAAAACTTTTGCTCAGGGTGGGGTTCGAACTTTTAGCGTTTCGGTCACGAGCTTATCAGTTTTACCAAGAATGCATAAGGGAAGAATGTTCCACTGCGCGGCCGGCCGCTGCCAGAGCGTGGCCATGCGCTGCAACAAAATTTCGGGAGGGTGACCGAAATTCGGTCCCCCTCCCGACCGTTCGGGAGGGCGACCGAATTTCGGTCACCCTCCCGAAAACTTCTTAGGCGCCGTATTGCAATCGAACCCGATTTTGGCCGCTCGTGGCCGCTCATTGTCCTATCAGGATTATTGAGAGCGAAGAATAAGCAAGAAAGCTAAAACAAATTGAGGGAAATACACAATAATAACATTTCATTTTGTTTGTTACTCAGTCACTAGGGATCCTCCCTCCTAAAACGAGTTTCCTTTAAAAATACATGGTGCCTCTTTCTTGCGCCTGCAAAGAAAATGTATCGCACGATTTCAGCGGTAGGCGTCCTTCTTTCTTAACGCCGTTTCCCCCCTCATCCCTGGCTGCTATACAATAGAAAGTTTGCGTAAACACACAGACTCGTCTATATCGTCTTTTTTCGACATACTCCAACAGCGATTTCTTTTTCTCGGAGTGGATGGACGCAAATCATTATTAATGAAAAGGTTTTACTTAATCAGTTGAAAGCTACGTATAGCCTTTTCTGATTTTTAGATCTGAGTTACATGCTTGTAAAGTCGATCATAGTAGAAAAGAAGCAAGCAAGGAAAATGCACAAAATTTTGGCTGCGTATGTGTATGTTTTATGCCTTAGTTTTGTCATCAGTAACGCATACCAGTATATACTGGTAGAGCTAGTATCTTAAATACGTGTTTCTATCCGTTGTTCAGCCGGATATCAGCTGATTATTTCAGAGAGAACTCTGCTGAATTTGTTAAAAACTCTCGCGAGCGGCCAAAATCGGGTTCGATTGCAATACGGCGCCTAAGAGTTTTTCGAGAGGGTGACCGAAATTCGGTCGCCCTCCCGAACGTTCGGGAGGGGGACCGAATTTCGGTCACCCTCCCGAAATTTTGTTGCAGCGCATGGGGGCCGTTCATAAACGACGTCGTTCCAAAATCCCGATTTTTCGGACCCCCCCTCCCCCCAAAATCGCCTTGCGTCGTTTCTTGGGAACCCCCCCCTATGGCGACGTCGTTTTCGGTTTACCCCCCCCCCCGATAAAAGGGCAGTACATACAGTACTGTCACGTTTTTTTGTTACCATACTGCACAATCAATAGAATAAATCCCTACAACCACTCAGGAAAGCTTTTCTGTATGGAGAAACGTTTGACAGAATGTGCATAAATCGAAAATAATGTAATTGAAGTACCCTAAAATTCATAAAAAAGCGACGTCGTTTTTTGCTAACCCCCTCCCCCTCCTGGTGCGTCGTCTATCGTCGCATTTCAGCCGACCCCCCCTCCCCCCCTCTGGAACGACGTCGTTTATGAACGGCCCCATGGCCACGCTGCTACAAGCGGCCGGCCGCGCAGTGGAACATTCTTCCCTTATACATTCTTGGTTTTACCAATTGAGCCACGCACTCGGTTAGATTAGTAGTTGTAAAAGGGCTATGTATACTGTAAGTGGTGGCGAAAGCCTCAGTCACATTTTTACTGCTCTCAGATTAAAGTTTTGCAATTTACCTCCCTCAGAACTTGTTTAAGTGGTTATATGCATTCCGCCGGTTGGCTTTGGTTTTGGCGGGAAATTCAAATTGCCCCCCTCAGAATTTGGCTTTGGTTTTGGCGAGAAATTTCTCCCTCAGATTTCGACACTGCCCCTCAGAATTTGGCTTTGGTTTTGGCGGGAAATTCAAATTGCTCCCCTCAGAATTTAACTATAATTTTGGCGGGAAATTCAAATTGCTCTCCTCAGATTTCGACACTGCTTCCCTCAGAATATAACTATAATTTTGGCGGGAAATTCAAATTGCTCTCCTCATATTTCGACACTGCCCCCTCAGAATTTGGGTTTGATTTTGGCGGGAAATTCAAATTGCCCCCCCTCAGAATTTTGAAGTTGTGGGAGAAAAAATGTTGTTTCAGATGACCCAACAAAATCACCGGTCGGATGCGAGACTAGTTCGGATTCAAATACAACAAACCAGACCTCGCCTCCTTCTGGTGGCCCTGAAGAGGGCCGTTGGGTTTAACTGATGCTACTGTTTCGGGCTTTCTCGATCTTTCAGGCCAGTCTTTCAAAGAGAGGTCGGAGAACTCTCTCTATATACTCCACTTCTTTGCCTGTGCGCACGGCGACTCTCAGAAAGCCCAGAGGTCCGACGGTATTCATTTTTTTCCACTTCTTGGTCTTTTGGAACTTTCGCAGTCGGGCGGCCATTTCCATGAAAATTTCTTTTTCGGAGGTGTTCAGGTCGTAGTGGAAGAATACCAGCGCATACTCAAAGAGACTGGGGAGTTTGGAGGGGTTTATACATCGCGATTGAACGCGCAGCAATCGAACAATAAAACGAACCGCAGAGGTTTCACACATTCTTCAACTGTGAAGCCGAATGTTTGCTACTGTTGTATATAGATTGTCTCGAGGCAAACTTTGTCTGCAGACAAACTCTACCGAATCACGTGATAAATGCTGCCGTGTGCCAGTCTGCCTCTGCCTCAGTAGCTTAAAAACTGAATTTGGGACCGGTACTTTTTGGCGCGAAATTCAAACTTTCACAATTAGAAACTTTGGTCTATACTTTTGGCGGCCAGCTAATAACTGGTGTAGTAATGTTTACTTATTATCTCTGGTTTTTCTTAATCTATTCGCCAACTTGAGTCGGCTAACTGCATTAGCTATATTAAATAAATAAGTAATAATTTAAAATACAAGAAAATAAATGTGAAAACAAATAGCTATATTAAAAAAGTAATTATTAAAAATACAATAACTAAAATAAATGTGAAAACAAATAACTATTATTAAAAATAATAATAATAAATAAATACAATAACTGAAATAAATCTGAAAATAAATAACTATTATAAAAAATAAATAAATAAAAATACAATAACTAAAATAAATGCGAAAATAAATTAAATTCGTAAAAATAAATATAACCAAAAATAAATATATAATAGCAAATGTAACGTTTAGAATCGGCGCCCAAACATTATCTGGCTGCCAATTCGTGAAAAACCCTCAAGATTTCGAGATTCACATTCCCGACCCTAGGATTACAAAAATCTCACTAAGATCATCGCTCTTCTGGCGCTCTGCACAAAGATTTGTCGCTCTGCACAAAAGATTTGTCACTCTTTACTCGAGATTTGGCAATCTTTACACATATTTCACCGGAATTGCGCTATTTCCCTATAGTTTGGTCAGCTGTATATATCGTTGCATACATGTTGACTTATATCGCACACACATGCACCAAGATTACACCGAGATTTGCCAAGATCACACTGAGATTTGCTAAGATCTCACCGCTATTGCACTATTTCCCTATAGTTTGGGCAGCTATACATGTCGCTGGCGTACATGTTGGCTTATATTGAACCAAGATTACACTAAAATCACACTGAGATTTGTCAAGATTACGCTAAGATTTCCCTATATTTTGGTCTGCTGTGTAAAGTTTCAAAGTTTCAAAGTTTATTCAACAACAAAGCCTGCACACCATTTCTGTCAGAACGAAGGGCGAGCTGGGCCGATTTCCGGCTCGAGAGCCCTACCCCGAATGTATTTAGAAAAATCAACATGTTCTAATTTTGCGCGAAAGCGAGCCAAAGACTGTGACTCAATAATTTCAGAAGGCAATTTATTCCAAATATGTACAACTCTATGTGCGAAGAAGCTTTTGCTCACATCAAGACGAAAATGCTTAGGATAAAGTTTTAAACTGTGACCTCTAGTACGAGATTCAGTGGAAATAGTAAACAAGCACTCAACAGGCAAATCAGCAAGACCCCTGACTATCTTAAAAACCATTACCAGGTCTCTGATTATTCTGCGTTATTCTAAAGATTTAATCTTTAGCTGCCGCAAACGTTCAGGGTAAGTTAAAGTTTCCAAGCCAAGTAAACGGCGAGTAGATGAGCGTTGCACTCTTTCTACCAAATCAATATCTGCTAACAAATATGGACTCCAAACCTCAGATGCATATTCAAGTTTTGACCTCACAAAAAACAAAAAACATTTGCAAAAGAAAATTTCTGTTTCTTGATTGAAAAACCCGAAAAATTAAATTTATGGCCTGAAATGCTTTGGTGACAATATAATGACAGTGCCTAGAGAACTTTAAATTAGAGGATACAACTACACCCAGGTCAACGATTTGATCCACTGCGGGTAGCAAAGTTTCTCTAATTTGATATTCTGTTCTTGCATTACCGTATCCTAGATGCAAAACAGAGCATTTTTGGATAGCCACATCCAATTGCATTTGTGTAGCCCACTCATAAACATGGAGTAAATCGTCTTTTAGCACTTCGTTTTGGCAAAACCTGTTAGTTGCAAAATACAACTTTGCGTCGTCTGCGTAAAGCTTCAAATGTGAAAAACGTATGACAATGTCAAGATCATTTATATAAACTAGAAAGAGAACAGGGCCTAACAGACTGCCCTGGGGAACACCAGAACTGACATTTTCTAAGGAGGAGGAGTTACCATCCAAGTAGACATATTGTTTTCTATCAACAAGGTAGGCGTGTAACCATGCTAAGAGGGTACCAGAGACCCCTATTTGTCGAAGTTTAAATAACAACTTTGGGTGAGAAACACTATCAAAAGCTTTTGCTATATCGAGATATATTACGTCAACTACTTGATGGGCATCCAACCTGCTTGTCCAATCATTTAGGCAAGAAAGTAATTGGGTAACCGTAGAACGCTTACTCAAAAATCCGTGTTGCGCTGTCGATATCTTATTATTTGTCCGTAAATAATTTACCAAACGTTCCCTAACAATTGACTCTAGTACCTTACTGAAAACACAAAGCAGACTGAACGGTCTGTAATTTCGAACACTTGAAAAGGCACCTTTCTTATGTAATGGTATTATCTTAGATACCTTCCATTCATCAGGCAATTTTTGAGAAGCCAATGAAAAGCTAAATATCCGCTCAAGAGGAAAAGCAATAACTGAACTAAGTTTTCGCAAAAAAAATTGAGGTATTTTGTCAGGACCAGCAGATCTCTTAGATGCTAGCCGTGACAAATGAGTTACTACATCTACTAAATCTACATTTACATAAGACAGTACCGGGGGTTCAACTAAGCTATGAGTTACTAAAGGAATACCATCGTCCAGTTTAAACACAGAGGCAAAATATCTATTAAATAATTCAGCTTTCTCATTAGAATTAGAGACCGGAAGGCCAGCATCTGTCTCAAGCACAGGAATTTCTGTATTACAGGTCAAACGAGATCTCACAAATCGCCAGAAGCGATCTCTAGACCCTGACTTTAAAATACTGTATCATTTTCTGCTAAAAATTCATCTCTACGTTTCAATCTCCTAGCCTCACGCACAGCCGTTAACCAGTTTTGCTTATGCACATCAGTGCGATTTTTCTTGCATAAATCGTGCAACCTCCTTTGTCTCTTGTGCGCTCTTCGAGTAGCGAAAGACCAGGAGGAGTTTTGTTTGGATCGAACAACACACAAGGGCACAAATTCATCAATTACTCGATTTAGTTCAAATTTAAATGAAGACCAAAACTGATCAACATCCGTACATAAACTAAAGATTGAAATCCAATCAACATTAGCAAGGCTCACAAGCAAATAGCATCTATATTAGCCTTAGCAAAATTTCTGAACACTTTTGACCAAATCTCGACTTTAAATGGACCCATACACACTTTCAGACCGAAATGATCAGACATTGCTAAAGGATCAATAACTTCCAGACTTCGAATCAATTTTTCTTCATTTACAAAAAATAAATCCAAAATATTACCCCTCTCATGAGTTGGAGCATGTACGCATTGAGTTAGACCAAATTCCAAGGAACTAATACGAAAGTCCTGACTGGCAGATGAGAGATCGGGCTCAATTTCTCCCCACCGAATATCTGGGTAATTAAAATCACCTAACATAATTACTGGACTATTATTCTTTCCCAGAAACCGAGCAAAGTGGTCAATAAGATGATTAGTTGAATTTAGCAGATTTGCCGATGGAGTACGGTAATAAAGGCCAATACGAAGCAAAACTATGTCACCGTAAGCATAAACCTCTAACCAAAGTGACTCAAAAAATTCTTCGCTCGTTGCATTAATCAGTTTGCATTTAAGAAATTTGGGAATCAACAAGAGAACTCCCCCTCCTTGGCCCAAGCGCGCCGCATCGTCTGCTCGAAAAATGTTATGCATAGGTAAAATGTGCTCTAAAAGTGTAATATTCTGCTAACTTGTCAAAACCTGCCCTGGTCAGTATAAAAACGCAGCTTTTTGACAGATTGTTCATTGTTTGTGTTTGTCTCGACAAGAATGGGTGACAGCAAAATCGATTTGGCTGAGTTGCTGTTTGGGGAGGAGGAGAAAGTCGACAAGACTGAAAAAGAAATGGGTAAAGAGGAAATGCCCAAAAAAACGGAAACGGTCCCCGAGCTCCAACACTAAGAAACAGTCGAAAATTGAGAAAACCAGCAATGAGGTGATAGCGAAACTGTTGGCTCAGACTGACACAGCTGGTGAAAAACCAGAGACGGAAGAAGACAATATGAAGGAAGCTCGCTGCTGCTGTGCGATATACGTTTATGTGTAGCTATACAACAGTCAGGGAAATAACAACATATATGGTATCAGTACACATATATGGAAACGGTACCATATATGGTACCGGTTCACCTTCAAGTGGTACCATATATGGTACCACTTCCTTATATGGTACTGGTACCATATATGGTACCGGTACCATATATGGTACCCTTTCGATCGAGGCCTCAGGTGGTACCATATATGGTACCGGTACCATATATCGTCGCCACTATGGTAAAATGAGCCAAGTGACAAAATGGAAAAAATGGAGTTAAGCGCAAAAAGCTATAGCTAAAGCACCTAAAAACGTTTTGGCGAAGGAACGAAGTCGAAATTCGCTCTGTGTCAGGAGATACAGCCAAGCAACCAGACGCATGTGCACGGACATCACCAGATGATCCTGGTAAAATGAGTCAAGTGCTTTGTGCTTTTCCTGTTAGCTGACTTAATTTGACACAAGTGACGCATGCACAATGTTTTGCACACCAATTATGCACTTGTATTTTAGTCAGAAAATATTTAAACTGATGTTGAAGCTAATTCACGAAAATGTAACAAATATTTAAAAGGCGATTTTCTCGATTTCAGCTTTCTGTTACTTGGCTCATTTTACCATAGTGGCGACGATATGGAAACGGTACCATATATGGAAACGGTACCATATATGGTACCGGTACCATATATGGTACCCTTTCGATCGAGGCCTCAGGTGGTACCATATATGGTACCGGTACCATATATGGAAACGGTACCATATATGGAAACGGTACCATATATGGTACCCTTTCGATCGAGGCCTCAGGTGGGACCATATGGTAAACGGTACCATATATGGTACCCTTTCGATCGAGGCCTCAGGCATACATGTAACAGGGGGGTCTGCCCCCCCCCCACCCGACTTAGGCCAGACCCCCCCGGATAGGGACCTCCCTCGAGACCGAGACGATTTTTCCGACCCCCCTCCGATTTTTCTGGCAAGTAATTTTTGAGCAAATTTTTGCGATTTTTTGCAATTTCAGACACAAAAATTACCAAAATCGCGGGTAAAACAGCACTTTCTAGCTGTATTTCAGCCCAAATTAGCGATTTTTGGCCCAAAAATTGCGATTTTTTTCCATTTTTGAGCGTTTTTTAGTGCCGGACCCGCTTCCCAAAATTTTGGCTCAGACCCCCCTGGCCGGCGGCAGACCCCCCACTCCCCCTCCCCCGTTCGGCTGATGATCTGTTACATGTATGGCCTGAGGTGGTACCATATGGTACCACCTGAGGCCTCGATCGAAAGGGTACCATATATGGTACCGGTACCATATATGGTACCGTTTCCATATATGGTACCGTTTCCATATATGGTACCGGTACCATATATGGTACCACCTGAGGCCTCGATCGAAAGGGTACCATATATGGTTCCACCTGAGGCCTCGATCGAAAGGGTACCATATATGGTACCGGTACCATATATGGTACAGATTCCATATATGGTACCGTTTCCATATATGGTACCGGTACAATATATGGTACCACCTGAGGCCTCGATCGAAGGGGTACCATATATGGTACCGGTACCATATATGGTCCCCCTTTTGAATTGATCGAAGGGGTACCATTTATGGTACCTGTTACCATACATGGTACCGCTTCCAGATATGGTACCGTTTCCATATATGGTAAGGGTACCATATATGGTACCACCTGAGGCCTCGATCGAAGGGGTACCATATATGGTACCGGTACCATATATGGTACCAGTACCATATAAGGAAGTGGTACCATATATGGTACCACTTGAAGGTGTACCGGTACCATATATGGTACCGTTTCCATATATGTGTACTGATACCATATATGTTGTTATTTCCCTGACTGTACAAATAAAATTTGTTCACAACAGATTTTTGCTTGTCGGCTTCTTGCTCAGATCGCGCCAGGATTTCCTAGTATTCTTACCGGGATTTGCAGAGATCGCGCAATTTCCGTAAATTTTGAATTTCCTACCAAAACTTTTACAAAACCTGGTTTATGTTTCGATTATACAATGAAGCAATTTATTCAATGGCATATCATTTTTTAAACAAGCATTTAGCATATACATCTCGCATCTTCGCGTTTTTTGATTGATAACGTTTATCCGACACATGCTATAATGTACCGAACAGGATGAAGAAACTGCAGAGAGCAGGAGATACGACATCCTTTGACTAGACTATGCACATTCCCTTGTCCTATCATAACATTAAAATTAAAATACAGCAAGATACTACTACACATTTCGAATATTCATGGTCGGAGCAAATTCAAGAAAGCGTTCAGACTTGACAAAATTAATAAAATCATCCAACGAATAGCTAGAGTAACTTCCCAACAGGTTCCACAACTTTGATGTCTCGCAAATAAAGCTTCTGCATGAACGAACAAGACGAAATCGTGGCACGTGAACTAAAACATTCTGGCTACTTCTCAAGGCACGCATTGGTTCACGAAAGTTGACTACTCCCTCAGGCAAAAAAACGAACCTGGTTAATGTATTTGTACAACAAGACACATTTTCGCTCCGCCACAACACGACAAATTGGTTTCCACTTTAACAAGCGCAGCATTTCTTCGTAGGGTAAATCGAACCGGTTAAGAGCTAGCTTTGCTGCATACGATTGGACTCGCTCAAGCCTCATACGCTCTGTGACATTAATAGGATAGATAGCGCAACAGGAGTAGAGTAGACTAGGAAGAATGACTTGCTTATAAACAGCGCGCACAACAGCGGGAAACCGGTTTTTCAGCACACGACTGAGCGCCCCTAGAGTAGACTTAGCGGCGGCGACCTTTTGATTGGTATGGGCGGCAAATGTAAGTCTACTGTCCAGAGTTGCCCCAAGATACGTGACGTTTCGCACACATGCAATCTCACTACTTCCAATGCACAAAGGTGGCACAATTTCTGGTGGCGTTAACCTCGACGCAGCTGTCACACAGTGGGAATTGCACGATCAGTTTTCCATTCAGCTTCTGCGTCGGCATCGTTCTGGAGAGTCTGAAACATGGTTCACACATGTACGCCGAGTAGGAAAGTAGCGGCTGCACTACCTTCAGCGTTTCCAATGAGACCGGTCTGGACAGAGTTGGTTTTGGTAGTGTTTTGGCTTCTCTGTGCGGTTCCTTGGAGCGTTGCAGTTTTGGCAGAAGTGGCTGATCACAGCGGCTTTTTCTCGGTGTCTGAGGTATGGTTGGCTGAGAGGGTGGAGGGGTGCGATTGGCCATCTCGATGTGTTTTGGAGGTTTGGCCAGCAAAGCCTTTCGTTTCGCGAATCGTTTCTTCACCAGTTGGAAGTCCAGAGATGGTTTCCATCGACGATGGTGCACAATGCCCCGCAAGTGGTTGACCAGGTTGCCGCGAGAGTTAAAGGTTCGGTCACACAATTTGCAGTAGCGGTTTTTGTAGTCCTCCATCGTCATTCCATCGCGATCCAAGAGCTGCTGCAGAGACAGACGAGCCGCCATCTCTCACCAGTACACAGTGAACAATGAATAGAAGCTGAAAAATTCGGCTAACTGTACCTTTCAATAATTTGTCTGCGGACAAACTTTGATGACGTCATCAAACTAGGGACTCGCGGATGAGGTAATCTTGAGACAAACTCAGACTTGTTTTGTTTATAAAGTAAAACACTTTCTCTAACAGTCAGTTTGTTGAGTTGGCATTTTGCTGTGCGGGTGTGTGTGGAATTCTCTCAAGTGGATCCATGTGTTTGTCCAACATGCGGTGTTCAGCTGTCCACTGCATTAAACCGTCGCCGCCATGAAAGACTTCAGCACAAAATGATTCCAGGTGATGAAGAGTTTGAAAGCCAACAAACAGAATCTGACAAATCGGAGTCTAACAAATCAGAGTCTGACCAGTCAGAGTCCGATGAAGTAGAGAAGAACTGGGTGATTTTGCTTAGAGAAACTTTTCACAACATGAATCTGAAGAGCTTGGAAGGACTACTGAAAGAACCGCTGTACAGCGAGTTCTTTGACCAGCTGAAAAACACACTTCAGGAAAAACTGAAGTTCGCGTTGTATTTCCAAGATGAAGATGAGGTGTACACTGCTATCCTGAATATGCTGAACAACTACATGGAAAGAGATCTCGGTGAGGAGGAGGCGATCGACAAAGCTTGGGATGAGCGCAAGTTTCTGGTGAAAAAGTTCCTTCACGGGAATGAAGATCTCATCGAGCAAGCATTTGCTGATGAAGATGAAGAGCAGCTCGATGAAGAAGAGGAGCAAACTGATGATTGATTTGGCAATGTTATTTGGTGAAATATAATTTCTTTTTCGGCAAAAATTCAAAATTTAGGGAAATTGCGCGATCTCTGCAAATCCCGGTAAGAATTTTAGGAAATCCTGGCGCGATCTGAGCAAGAAGCCGACAAGCAAAAATCTGTTGTGAACAAATTTTATTTGTATAGCTACACATAAACGTATATCGCACAGCAGCAGCGAGCTTCCTTCATATTGTCTTCTTCCGTCTCTGGTTTTTCACCAGCTGTGTCAGTCTGAGCCAACAGTTTCGCTATCACCTCATTGCTGGTTCTCTCAATTTTCGACTGTTTCTTAGTGTTGGAGCTCGGGGACCGTTTCCGTTTTTTTTGGGCATTTCCTCTTTACCCATTTCTTTTTCAGTTTTGTCGACTTTCTCCTCCTCCCCAAACAGCAACTCAGCCAAATCGATTTTGCTGTCACCCATTCTTGTCGAGACAAACACAAACAATGAACAATCTGTCAAAAAGCTGCGTTTTTATACTGACCAGGGCAGGCTATCCGGCAAGGCTTAGTGCTTTGTTTGCCAGTCCAGGGATCTTACTTTTGAATAAAAGGATTTAAGGATGCAATGACAGCCATTTCAGGTGACTGAAGCTAAGAAATTGCCGAAAATGTCTATTTGGCTATATTTCAAAAAGTAGGCATAGTAGTAATACCAGTGGTCGTAGTAGTCAAATGGTTTGACTACGATATAGTCAAATTTGACTACTCTGATATTTTACTCAAACTGGCGGTAGTCATAGTCATACTCAAACCGAAATTTTGGTATTGTAAGAACACTAGTTTCGCCCAGAAAGAAGAAATACAGATTCTGGATGGGGTGCCATGCAATTTAGCAACAGGTGAGCGATATATAACACAGTTTTCTTAAAAAAACAAAGCCGGTCTACAATGGACGCTGAAGGAAGCGTCATAATAACCCTCTTATTGCTGTTAAAATTGGCTTGCAGAGATATTTAAACCTGATTTGGATTTCCCAGGTCCTAGTCTATAGGTAGTTGTCCACTGTACGTTTTAGCAAAATGTTGCTCACCACGATCGTCGGTATCGGTGTTATGATGCTGAACCCAGTAACTGGAGCGCGGCACATGAAACGAATGCGTAAGTATAACAGTCTGAAGGCTAGACCTAAAACAGTTTGACAAGATTCCTGAATCCAGTCATACTAGAAAATTTTTCAGTCTTTTATGTACCGACATGCGATCTGACCAGCAGTGACTATGACTGTGAGCCATTTTGTCCTATCATCTGTCTCCCGGATTGCATCTGTCCCACAGATATGCTTTGCCAGAATGGGAAATGTAAGACTTGCTGTCATATCAAGCCTTATTCGTATCAAGTACGATTCTAGGTATTGACGACGTTACTACCGAACTGACAACTCAAGCTGAACTCACGCGAACTCACATCACGGTTCCATCTTGTAGTAAGTAAACCCCCTACATTGAAGCGACAGCTTGAAACATGCATTGTCGAACACACAGTAGCGCCCTTCATTAAAGTCTTCATGCGCACTACTAAAAACGTTTTGTGGCATATGTGGGCTGGTTAATGTTCGATTGAAATTATACATATGTGCACTACGCCAAATACTAGAAGTAAACCATTACAGCACTTACTTTTAGTTGCATGTCATGATAAGGAAGAACAGTGCTTGGCCACAGAGCAACTCTGTGATGGTATAGAAGATTGCGGCGATGGATCGGATGAAGAATATTATTATTGTCAATGAATGACCAGAATCATCATACATGTAACAGGTCATCCGCTGAAGGGGGAGGGGGGTTGGGGGCTCTGGCGCCGGCCGGGGGGGGGTCTGAGCCCAAATTTTGGGAGGGGAGTAGGGCACTAAGAAACGCTCAAAATCGAAAAAATCGCAATTTTTGGCTAAAAATCGCCAAAAATCGCTAATTTGGGCTGAAATACAGCTAAAAACTGCTGTTTTGCAGGCGATTATGCCAATTTTTGTGCCTGAAATTGTAAAAAATTGCAAAAATTTGTTAAAAAATTTACTTGCTAGAAAAATCGGAGGGGGGGCGGCGAAATCGTCTGGGGGGTCCCCATCCAGGGGGGGGGGCTTTGGCCTAAGTCGGGTGGGGGCAGACCCCCAGACCCCCCTGTTACATGTATGAGAATCATGCATATGGTCGAATTTGCGGTATCTTTTAAATAAACAATTTATATCGATGTGTATTTATATACACAATAAGTCTGCACTGAGAATAATTTCTTGTCAATGGATAGTGCTCGTTGAATCTTTGACCCGAACCAGACACTTTTCTCAAAAGCGGACTTTGTCAAATTTCCACCTTCTAAAAAGTTTTAGCGAAAAAATCAGACTTTTATAAATTTTAAACTGGCGCCGGATTTAGTTGCGCCGCATTGTATCCAGTCTCATCTGTTTGTTATTTTAGTGCATTTTGCGCTACTGTATGTTTATCTTGTGCGGCGTCCGCTTGGTATCGCAGATTAGATTTGTTAGCCAAACAGCGCCGCGACCAGTGATTCAGGGATGTTTAAACTGACCGTATCCCCGGTTGCGGTATTTTATAAATTGGGCTGCTCTGCTCGTTTTTTCACGGATTTTAACCGGATTTTCGTTGGAAGAAAGTGGTTTTAACATTGACGGAGAAATCAAATCAGGTTTTTACTGCACAGATTAGCACTCCACATACTACAGTCTCACTGCTAGTACCAACATATGAAAATCAAAATCATGAAAAATAAAGAGAACAAACATAGGGTAACAAACAGATACGGAAGTAAGAACATGCAAAAACGACTTACGTACAGTCCAGTCAGACTGGATAATAATGTCTGATCCAAAAAAAATTCGCTGAAGAGATTCGGGAACCAACGTTTGAAAGCGAATTCACAGAGGTAGGACTCGAAAAGGTCATCAGATGCACCATGCATCGCACGGATTTTGTTCTTAACTGATGACCAAACACCCCCTTCCACGGTTTGAGTGTGGATATTTGGGTCGTGAGGGTCCACAAAATTGTGCTGGTGGACTATGACTGAGTGTGTGTATATATACCACCATCGATGCCTAACTGGGGAATGCCGCCGTAAGCAGCCCTCCCATCACTCACTATGTGACTGCCCGGCAAAATCCACTGCTCTATCAACGGAAGCAATGTATTGGCATCACGCTGAGGTTGACCTGCTGCTTTTGGAAGATTAATCAAGAACAAGTTGCCTGGATCATACATGTAACAGGTCATCCGCCGATGGGGGGAGGGGGGGGTTGGGGGGGTCTGGCGCCGGCCGGGTGGGGGTCTGAGCCAAAATTTTGGGGGAGGGGGGTGGGCACTAAAAAACGCTCAAAAATCGAAAAAATCGCAATTTTTTAGCTAAAAATTGCCAAAAATCGGTAATTTGGGCTGAAATACAGCTAAAAAGTGCTGTTTTGCAGGCGATTTTGGCAATTTTTGTGTGTGAAATTGTAAAAAATTGCAAAAATTTGCTCGAAAATTTACTTGCCAGAAAAATCGGTGGGGCGGAGTCGGTGAAATCGTCTCGGGGGGGCCAGGGGGGGTCTGGCCTCAGTCGGGTGGGGGCCAGACCCCCCAGACCCCCCTGTTACATGTATGGCCTGGATCAACTGCCTGGAGCGTTTTCTTTAGTGTTTTTAGCTCTAAAACGCTATTTGGCAGCTTAAAATAGCGATTTTTAGCCTCCTTACTGAGAAAAACGTGCTAAAAACTCATTTCCAAACGTTTTGGAGCTTTTTGAAATTTTGGAACCACTCTGGGCGAAACCCCACTCGACGCTTCACCAGACGGAAAACGTCCCTCCCCAGGGGTAGGCCGAGACATGTTACATGTTCCGTTAAGAAACGAGCAGAACAGCCTCGATTTTAAAAAATACCGTAACCCGGGATACGGTAGTTACAGTAATCGTTCCGGCAGTGTGTTCGATCGATTCAGCTCCTCTTCCAACGAAAACCCGTTTAAAATCGGTTAAGAAACGAGCAGAACAGCCCGATTTTAAAAAATACCGTAATCCGGGATACTGTAGTTACAGTAATCGTTCCGAAAGGGTGTGGAATCGATTCAGCATGTCCGGAAACCCCTCTTCCGACGAAAACCCGTTTAAAATCCGCTAATAAACAAGCGAAATAGACCGATTTTTGAAAATACCGTAACCCGGGAAACGGTAGTTACAGTAACCCGTACTTACCATTTTTGTAGTCCATTGATGCTCAGGAAACGTTTCCACACCAAGGATACGGTACACGGGAACTGTACGATTTTAGGTAGGTAAACTGCAGGAATGCCACATACAAACACGAAGCACAATTCATTACAAACACAATATTCGAACAAGCTTAGTATCCCCCTTCAACACACCGGTGTTTCTAATTGTCGGGAAGTCGCGCGCTTCCCGACAGCTGTCGGGAAGATAAATTTTTCAGTTCCCGATTTTTTTGTTGTCGGGAAAGTTTTTGGCATAACAGCTTACTGACGGAAAAACACTTC
Organism: Sabatieria punctata; assembly: GCA_030248155.1. Taxonomy (NCBI): domain Eukaryota; kingdom Metazoa; phylum Nematoda; class Chromadorea; order Araeolaimida; family Comesomatidae; genus Sabatieria; species Sabatieria punctata. The sequence goes on from JASANB010003789.1 coordinate 18,588, forward strand.
ACAATAGCAATTTTTTGAGCTTACCGATAGTTTTTGGTAATTCCCAACAATTTAGGAAAATTTCCAGAAGCTTATCGAAAAGCTTCTAATAAAAAAACAAAAAATAGCCAAAAAAGAGAGACTGTCGGACAACATTTTCGTTGTCGGGAACCAGGTTGCCGATAGTTGTTCGTTGTCGGGAACCAGGTTCCCGATAGTTGTTCGTTGTCGGGAAGTGCGTTTCTAAGAATTACGCCAAAACGCCAAATGGCGTAGGTATGTTGCATTGGGGTATGTACTAGCTAAATTAGCTATATGTACACGCTATGTAATTGACGCTTGATCAGATTTTATTTCGTTTTGCACATTTCATAGAAACAATGCATCTTTTCTTTTCCAGAGTCGACCGACCGAAAGACCAATTTGTTGTCTGACCTGCACTTCTTTAGTCGCGATATTTGAGCGGCCATCTATACGGCAAGCTTCGGCCGAACCTACAAAAACAAAGCATATCCGAATGCAACATACCTACGCCATATGGCGTTTTGGCGTAATTCTTAGAAACGCGCTTCCCGACAACGAACAACTATCGGAAATCTAGTTCCCGACAACGAAAATGTTGTCCGGCAGTCTCTCTTTTTTGGCTATTTTTTTGTTTTTTTATTAGAAGCTTTCCGATAAGCTTCTGGAAATTTTACTAAATTGCGGGAATTACCAAAAACTATTGGGAAGCTCAAAAAATTGTTATCTGGAAGTGTTTTCCTGTCGGAAAGCTGTTATGCCAAAAACTTTCCCGACAACAAAAAAATCGGGAACTGAAAAATTTATCTTCCCGACCGCTGTCGGAAAGCGCGCGACTTCCCGACAATTAGAAACACCGGTGTGTTGAAGGGGGATAAACAAGATACAATCACAATCAGCAATGCATTTCTCCTAGGGTTAGTATCATTGTATGCAGAGGAAACGCTCGACCTGGCAAGTCCGATTCAACATCATACAGTGCATGCAACCTTTCAAAAAAGGTTTCATTTGTCAATGGTTTCAATGTCAATCACTGTACTGTCCATGAAAATACACCATTTTCTCTGTAGAACTCGGTATTTATTTATCGAGCCATTTCAATTGCAATGGTCACCTGAACATCTAAAACAACATTTTTTTAGTTTCCGATAGGTTTCTCCCAGCTTTCCGATAGGCTTGAAACAGCTTTCCGATAGGCTTGAAACAGCTTTCCGATAAGTTCACTTATCGGAAAGCTATTTCCGATAGGTTGGTCAACTAGGCCATATGGCGTTGGTCATTTGCAAAGGGGTATTTTTGACATCTTGCTAACAGACCATGTGCAGTGGATAGGGCCAAAATTATGATTTATCAGGTAGGAGGCAGTTCATGTCCTTTCACGCCTCTAATGTGAGGAGATTTAGATGACTCCCAGTGGCTATATTTGGAAAATTTGGACTAAAACCAGTCTGTTAAAAAAGTAAGCAACCTGGCGGTTTTTTTGCGAATAACCTTTTATGGAGGCGTCGGAGCGACTTCAGCCTCAGGACCAAAGTTGTAGACAAGGTCGGGTTGCGGTTTTGAAGCAATTACAGGAGTCAGTCAGTGAATCTCTAGTTGATGCAAGATTTTCCGTGAAGGATGGGAAATATATGATATACTGTACGAACAGTAAAATGCCTTTCTAAAAACGTTTTGTGCAGCAAAGAAGAACATGAGATGAGAGAACTAAACCATTCTCATGGCTTGACATGCAAAAGGCGTTTTGTTCTGGTTTTGCGGCTATTTTTCGCAGCATCTTTTTCTCCTGCATGCAAAATTTCAATAGAAAAACAATCATGTTTGCAGCTAATTATTTAAACAATTTATTTTGAATAAAGGGATTTAAGGATGCAATCACAGCCATTTTAGGTGACTGAAGCTTACAAATTCTGAAAATGTCTATTTGGCTATGTTTCAAAAAGTAGTCAAACCAGTGGTTGTAGTAGTCAAACGGTTTGACTACAATATAGTCAAATTTGACTACTCTGGTATTGTACTCAAACCGGGTTGTTATAGTCATAGTCAAACGGAAATTTTGGTATTGTAACAACACTACTTCCGCCCAGAGGGAAGAAATACAGATTCTGGATGGGGCGCCATGCAATTTAGCAGCAGGTGGGCGATATATAGCACAGTTTTCTTAAAAAAACAAAGCTAAAAAGAACGCTGAAGGAAGTGGCACAAAAAGCCTCTTATTGCAGTTGAAATTGGTTTGCAGAGATATATAAACTTGCGATGGTTTTCCCAGGTCCTAGTCTATAGGCAGTTGTGCACTGTAACGCAACGTTTTAGCAAAATGTTGCTCAGCACGATCATTGGTATCGGTGTTATGATGTTGAACCCAGTAACAGGAATGGGAAACATCAATAAACGAATGCGTAAGCGTAACAGTCTCAAGGCTAGCTAGACCTAAAAACAGTTTGACAAGATTCATGAATCCAGTCATACTAGAAAGTTTTTCAGTCTTTTATGTACCGACATGCGATCTGAGCAGCAGTGACTATGACTGTGAGCCATTTTGTCCTATCATCTGTCTCCCGGATTGCACCTGTCCCACAGATATGGTTTGCCAGAATGGGAAATGTAAGATTTGCTGCCATATCAAACCTTATTCATATGAAGCACGATTCTAGGTGTTGAACACGTTACTACCGAAATGACATTTCCTAGCACCCGACCCACTATTTCATCTTGTCGTAAGTAAATCCCGTTACAGGGAAGTACTGTGGGAAACATATATGTTTTATGTATATGTTTTAAAACACAACTATGTTTGTTTTTTGGAAAACATATATGTTTATGTTTCTCAATATGTTTGCATGTCAAATATGTCTTGTATTTATATGTTTTGAGGCCAATATGTTTCTGGAAAAATATACCGGGTTTTTCCGTATAAACGCCCCCCAAGTAGTGGCCCCCCCTGGACGTTTATTTGGAAAGCCTTTCCAAATCGACGCCCATTGGCGTTTATTAAGGTAAAACATTTTGTCCAGGAAAAGAAAAAAAATATGATGAAAGATAGGTTAAAACTACAGTTGGTAGGTACCACCAAATCTCAGGTAAGTCCAGGTTCAGGTTACTGTTGGCAAGTCCGACTTGAACCTGGACTTATTAATAGGTTTTTAACCTGAAATCTGTGGACTTGAACCTGAACCTGAACCTATTTTATTTCAGCCGGACTTGAACCTGTTTCGTTTTACTGGACTCACTCAATAGGTTCAAAATTTGAGTGAAAATTTAGGCAAAATTTGTCAAATTTTCGGTTGGATTGCACAACATTTTCATGATTTCTTGTTTTTACACCGATTTTTCAAACTGAATATGTGAGAAAACGAAACTACTGGCCCATAAAATATGGTTTCCGTCTTTCATTACTAATAGACAGGCTTAAATAGCTCAGAAAAAGTTGCGATCAGTGCAAAATTTTAACAATTCTTGAAATTATCAGTGGACTTGAACCTGAACCTATTGTCCAGGTTTTTTAGATGGTGGACGGACTTGAACCTGGACTTGAACCTGAAATTTCGATGTTGGACTTGACTTGAACCTGAACTTATTTTTTTAACCCCGGACTTTCCAACACTAGTTCAGGTATCTCTAAAATCCAATTTCAGGTCCAGGTTCAGGTTCAGGTACATTTTTCAAAAGTACCCAGGTGTCAGGTTCAGGTACAGTACTTTCAAATACGTGCTTCAACACACTCCACGAACGTTCATTTCAAACTCTAAGTTCTGGCATTAAATAAGGCTCAGGCTTACGTAAGTTCTACTAGCTGGCGTTTAAGCTTACGTTCAACAAACAAACTAAAGCTTAGGCTTAGGCATAGAGGAAGACAAGCTTTCATAAAGGCTATTTCCGGATGGGGCCTTTCCCTATAATCACCTTCATTTTTAAGTTACAGTACACGTACAGTAGGTGCAGCCAGGGATGGATATTTTTCCGAAAAAACCTCGGCCTGTTTTTTTCAGTTTTTTTTTCGGTTTTTTTAAATTGCGGAAAAAACTCCATCTCAAGTTCTGAGTATCCTACAGTAGTCTGGCTTTATGATTCCTAACGCTTTCTAGCGCCTTCCTAAGTCTTTTCAGAACAGAAATACACGTCTGACATAGAAATAAGTCACGAAACAGGCAAGAAACAGTCCCTTACAGGCTCCATCAATAAACTCCATATGCAAATTTTCTTACAGCAGTTTGCCTTTTTGTTTTAGATTGCATAATTTGGTCCTTTCTGTTGTTTTTCTAACAGTTTTGAGTTAGTCTGGCCTATTATACATCGCAAAAGTCCATTTTTTAACTGAAGAATGACATAAATTAGCTAATTTTAGCTTGAGTTTTTTCCGCGATTTATGTTCTTTCCGACCCTTAAGAAAAAACCGTTTTTTTTTCGAAAAAAAACGAAAAAAAACCGAAAAAACACACCTCATCACATCCCTGGGTGCAGTGCAGCTAATGTGCATTAGACGCTTCACGCGCACGTTTTTAAGAACAGAACTGTAGAGCGTCAAGCAATATATGATCTAACCGATTTCAAAAGTTGACAGTACGTGCAACTTGTACCGGGAAGTTTAAGACAAGAAAAACTTGAAATGTAGGTACCGACCTAGTAGGTGTCAGATAAGTACTTATATTTTCAAGTAGGTTCAGGTTCAGGTATACCTACCAACTGTAGTTAAAACCTCAAAAATTGGGGCTAGAAGCATCAGTTTCAGTATAGAAACACGATATTATCAGTTTGTGTTGAAGAATCAATGCAAAAAATCAACTCACAGACAGCTCGCGCTCAGCCAGAAAGCAGTTGCCAATTCCAAATAAACGCACATGTACAGTACTTTCTAAATAGTAGTGTTTCCGAGTAAATTTATTTTGAAATTAAATAACTTTTAAATTGCTTGCTCAGCCTTCAGATGAAACTAACTTGCTATTAATTTGCTTGGTACCCAAATTCTGAAATTTAATTTGATACAAATTTGTTATTTGATATGAATTAAATATAAATTTGCTAAAATCAATTCTAAATTCCTGAGGAAACAGCTCAAAACCTGGGTCGTGTCAGCCCAGAATGAGTTGACCTTTCTTTAAATGGCGACAAATGGTCTACAAATTAGCATTTAATGAGTTAATATCTTTGCTATAAGCATGAACAACGGTCAAATTTGGACTGAACTTGTTGTTTTGTAGCCAAACTTTGGTTACTGAAGCTGCCGAACGAAACAAATTTATATCAAATTCATATCAAATTTGTATCAAATTTCTAGGCCAATTTTACGAAATTTAATATAATTTTAATTTGTTTGGCAGTCATCGCGAGAAATTTAATTTGTTATTAAATTGCTATTTACTTGATGATTTTGGCCAAAACAATTTAATTTTGTTATTTAATTTTAATTTGATCGGAAACACTACTAAATAGCCGCCCATGGGCGTTTATTCAGATTAGAACTGAATCCGTGAAAAGTGCCAAAACTAAATAAACACCCATGGGCGTTTTTACGGAAAAACCCGGTACATATTTTTGCCATCGGAATTCATTATTTCAAGACTTTTGGTTGCTGTTTGATAGTAAACTTTTGCAAAATCTGACTTTCTCGTAAACATATTGAGTCTTAGTATGTTATCAAAATTGTTACAAACCGTTTTAAACAGGAAATTCAAAATCTCAAGCTTGAATTATCGAAAATTAAGACAAAATTTAAGTGAATAAGCGTCTTTCACACAAATATGTTTTATGTTTAAAAATATGTGCATATTCAATTTTCAGAGACATATAACTATGTGTTATTTATATGTTTGCTTGGCGAAAAACATATATGTATAGTTATAGTAATATGTTTTAAAAATTTCGATACTTTCCCACTGTACAGGGAAGCGACAGTTTTAAACATGCATTGTCTAACACACAGTAGCGCCCTTCATTAATGTCTTCATGCGCGCTACTAAAACCGTTTTCTGGCACATGTGGGCTGGTTAATATTGGATTGAAATTATACTTACGCGAACAACGCCAAATATTAGAAGTAAACCATTACAGCACTTACTTTTAGTTTTTGCATGTCATGATAAGGAAGACCAGTGCTTGGCCATAGGGCAACTCTGTGATGGCATAGAAGATTGTGACGATGGATCGGATGAAACAGAATACATTGAATTCTGTCAATGAACAGAATCATACATATGGTCGAATTTGCGGTATCTTTTTAAATAAACAATTTATGCCGAAGCGTATTTTTATACACAATAAGTCTGCACTGAGAATAATTTCTTGTTAATGGATAGTGCTCGTTGAATCTGTGACCCGAACCAGACACTTTTCTCAAAAGCGGACTTTGTCAAATTTCAACTGTCTAAAAGTTGAACCTTTAGCCAAAAAAATCAGACTTTAAAAATTTTAAACTGGCGCCGGCTTTAGTTGCGCTGCATTGTACCCAGTCTCATCTGTTTGATATTTTAGTGCATTTTGCGCTACTGTATGTTTATGTTGTGCAGCGTCCGCTTGGCATCGCAGATTAGATTTGTTAGGCAAACAGCGCCGCGACCAGTGGTTCAGGGATCTTTAAACTGAAGAAGAGAGTGAGAAGAAGAAGAAGACAGAGAAGGAGTATGATGAATCATTCGAGTTTTTTGGACAAGCAGCAACTACAACAATAACAACAACAACAATTCATTTGCTTTCAACATAAAAAAACAGATCCTCAACAATCGTATTCTCCTTGACCTTCATCGAGTCCATTGGAGGTGGAGGTGACAGAGGAAAGAAGTTTAGAGGAAGGAGGAGAAACAGGATGATGAGAAGAAACGGAGTGAAGATAGTGATGAAAAGGAAGAGGCGATGGGGAGTAAGGTGATGAGAAGGTGGAAAATGAAGAGAAGAAGGAGGAAGAAGAGAAGGAGAGTTGAGAGAAGAAGAAGAAAGCGAGTGAAAGAAGAAGAAGAAGAAGAAGAAGAAGAAGAAGAAGAAGAAGAAGAAGAAGAAGAAGAAGAAGAAGAAGAAGAAGAAGAAGAAGAAGAAGAAGAAGAAGAAGAAGAAGAAGAAGAAGAAGAAGAAGAAGAAGAAGAAGAAGAAGAAGAAGAAGAAGAAGAAGAAGAAGAAGAAGAAGAAGAAGAAGAAGAAGAAGAAGAAGAAGAAGAAGAAGAAGAAGAAGAAGAAGAAGAAGAAGAAGAAGAAGAAGAAGAAGAAGAAGAAGAAGAAGAAGAAGAAGAAGAAGAAGAAGAAGAAGAAGAAGAAGAAGAAGAAGAAGAAGAAGAAGAAGAAGAAGAAGAAGAAGAAGAAGAAGAAGAAGAAGAAGAAGAAGAAGAAGAAGAAGAAGAAGAAGAAGAAGAAGAAGAAGAAGAAGAAGAAGAAGAAGAAGAAGAAGAAGAAGAAGAAGAAGAAGAAGAAGAAGAAGAAGAAGAAGAAGAAGAAGAAGAAGAAGAAGAAGAAGAAGAAGAAGAAGAAGAAGAAGAAGAAGAAGAAGAAGAAGAAGAAGAAGAAGAAGAAGAAGAAGAAGAAGAAGAAGAAGAAGAAGAAGAAGAAGAAGAAGAAGAAGAAGAAGAAGAAGAAGAAGAAGAAGAAGAAGAAGAAGAAGAAGAAGAAGAAGAAGAAGAAGAAGAAGAAGAAGAAGAAGAAGAAGAAGAAGAAGAAGAAGAAGAAGAAGACAGAGAAGGAGCATGACAAATCGTTTGAGTTCGTTGAACAAGAGATGGAATTCTGTTTCACCGATGACAAGGCAACAGATGCAAGTGAAGGCGCAGCAAGGCCGAAATGTACCCTGCGAGAGATGGAGTCCACACGGTATCACATCAGAGCAATTTGTCAGAGATGACACGTCAGACCAGGCAGCTTCAGATCACTACAGTTCGTTTTCCATGGCTGTCAGGCACAGATGAGGCCCAGTCAACATCCGTGAGGGGGACTGATGAAGTGATTGATTGTTTTGTGTAAGTGTTTGAGTGCGTTTGCATTGTGTAATTGCTTTGAGTGATTGTAGTGCACGTGTGTTGTATTTTACTAGTGACCCGAGCACACAGATTGTCTAGATTTATTCGTCTATAGACTAATGCATTTATCATTTCAACTAGTGTTAGTGTTATAAATCTTGCATGAGCAGCATTAACTTATTAACTTAATTGAAGCCAGAGCCAGACTTGTTTGTGCACACAGCGCAGTGAATCTGACTAACTAACTTACCTGGTATAATATAAAAGTAAATGTTCTATACTATACATTGTGAGTTATGAGCAGCTTCAAGGACTTCGCCACTACCACAACCTGTCATGGGTTCGCGCATTTGGTGACGGCGCCTTCTAAAGCTGCCAAGCTATTTTGGACATTTTCGATGACACTGTTTGCAATTATACTGGCCTATAGTTTCTATGACCTGACCTACAATTTCTTGGAGCAGGGCAACCAATGGACTTTTGTGAGTTTTCAGGAGAAACAGACATCGGCGTCAGGGTTGCCCTCTGTGATTGTGTGCAACTACAATCGAGTTAAGAAGAGCAAAGTTGAACAGTATAACATGAGCAGAAAAATGGTGACACAGTTTTTTGGAACAAATAACTTTCTGCTGGGCCCTTTAACTGGATATTCGGTATACAATCCTCCAGATTTTAACCCGAAGCATCAGGTAGTACAACTGTTTATGTAGACTGTGTAAAGTAAGAAAACATTTATAGGTTTTCAACTATGAATTGAACCAATGGTACAAAGAACACAACTTGACGCGTATTTCCGTTTTGGATTCATTTGGACATCAGTGTGAAGAGACCTTTGTTAATTTATTTATGATAATTGGCTCCCTGAACACAAGATTGGTAATGATTTTTTAGTTTAGGTCCTTCAGTTCAGTTGTGTTGTGTCACCAAAAAACTTTGTGCTTTGAGGGCGGGAATTTTATGTGTTATCTGATTCCAGAATGGTCCTGACAATTGCAAAAAAAACATCAGGCCGATCTATTCTATGAACTATGGAAAATGTTGGCAGACAGACATGAAAACTGAAGAACATTCTACTGAACTTGGTATGGTTTGGTAAATGCTACATACATGTCATGCTTGAAATTGTCATTCTTATTTATAGTTGTTTTTGTTTTCAACGTCGTTGTTATTGCCATACCATAGTTGTCATTGTGAATATTATCAACATCATAATTGTCATCTTAGTTTTTGACATTGTCATTGTTGTTTGCCATTACCATTGTTGCTGTTGTTGGTGTCATCATCATCATCATCATCATCATCATCGTCGTCATCATCATCATCATCATCATCATCATCATCATCATCATCATCATCATCATCATCATCATCATCATCATCATCATCATCATCATATTTTTAGAATTGCCTCCAAAGCTCTCCTTCATACTGGACGCACAGATTGATGAATACTTGGATGTAGCTGAAAATAATTATTTGAGCACTGGTTTTGCCATTCAAGTTAACTATGGTGGTAAGCAATTTTCTTACTGACATTTCATGCACAAACCTATCCTTTATAGGCGAAGTGCCCTTGGGCTCATGGATTCCTGTATCACCTGGACATAAGGTTGTCATAGGCTTGGAAAAACGGCAACTACGTGTAGTGAATCCAAGACAGGACTTGCTTCCAGACTGCAAATTAAACAAGTCTATGCATGCATTTAATGGTATATCATTTACATCCACGTTTTCTTGCTATCATGCGTTTACTTTAGAATCACAATATACACAGATGTACTGTAACATGGACTGCCTGTTGCAAACGACAGGAAGTTCTTGCGTGCAAGCGTTCATGTCATCATCAAAATTCAACATCTGCGCTTATGGCATGCTGGAAATAAAAGAACAGTAAATATAAACAGTTGACTATTATTTTGACTTAGTTTGACTTTTGAGAAATGCACAGATGTACAAAGAATGCACAAAACAATGCAAACCAGCCTGTGAACAGAGCACCTTGGAATTGTCAGTCAGCGATTCAGTCTTTCCATCTGAAGTCCATGCTGAACGCTTCAAACAGATCCTAATTGAAAACCGATATTCAATCAATAACGACACAAGTCTTCATAAACGATTTGCAGCTGTTGAGCTGTACTTTAGAACTCTTTATGCAAAGGTGAGTTCGCAGATCTAAAAACAAAACGAAAACACTAAACTGCGCAGGTTACTGAAAGACGCCCCAAGACGACACTTGGAGAATATTTGGCCAACATAGGCGGTCAAATGGGTCTTTGGCTAGGAATCAGCATTCTCACTATTGTTCATGCCTGCAGTTGCTTGTGCTTCGGACTTACACAACTATTGTTGCGAAAAAAAGTCGGCCAACTGAATACTTGAAGCTTGTTGAATTTGTTCAATTACTATAGTCATTCGAACGATATTGAATGTTGTATCTTAGAACGCGCACAATGTGCTATTTATTTGATAAAGTTAAACATAATGTCGGGACTGTATATGCATGGCACTGAAACTTCAGCTTCTAAACATTCAGATCAAATTTCTTGCACAGGATCCCTGTTAAAGCTTGTGTAAACTGTTGACTGACCTAATCATGTTGCTTCCTTTTCATCAAATGTTATTAATTATTTCGGTCATTTCGGCTACAGTTCAAGTAACCCAGATGAAATCTATAAAGAACTTATCATCAACTACAGATATGGATTAATTGTGATTCTCTCTGCCTTACTTTATTGATATAATTCTGCTTTAGCTAAGAACTGCCATAAACTCGACTTGCTATTTATAATTGATCAGTCACAAAGTATTTCAACGCAACAGTTTGAAGAGGTACAGCTGGTATTCCATGCTGATAGAGCTTAAAATATTCTTTTTCAGACCAAAAAACTGATCATCCGAGTTGCTGAGTCACTGGGACCTGACATGATTAATCAGCGGTTTGTGCGCACTGCCGTTGTATCCTTTGCTGACCAGGTCAAACTGGAGTTTGGGTTCAAGGCTGCCAACAGTTTTCACCAATTCCAACAACACATAAACAAATTAAAGCGACATAATGGTTTGACCAGACTTGGACAGTAATAATGCAGACATTTTTACTCTCTATTTTTCATTTTTCTTCAGAGCCCTTCTGTTCACTCAGAATAACGTGCTTGTTAAAGAAGCTGGGTTCAGAGGAAATTTCTCAAAATCAGTCATTGTAATTATTTCGGATGGATAGTAAGTCCTTTGCTCAATGTAAGTGTGAGGTCAAAGGATAGATTTGTAGCTTCTTTGGTGGAAATCATTGGCAAGTTTTGTACCCTTTGTTTCAACTGAAGTCAAGATATGATACCAAGGTGTTGGCTGTCTCGGTAAAAGGCAGTGCAGGCAATCAAATGATCAGCTTGGCTGCAATAACAGGCAAAGAAACAAACGAACTTGTTTTCAATGCCAGTCAAGCCTCAGAATTGGCTTCTGAGATTGGCGCAACAATGCATGAACAATGTAGAGCCTGTCCAGCTGATGTTTTGTTCCTGGCAGAAGCATCAGAAATTGTCACTGATGATGGATTCAAAACTGTGAGTCATCATATTCTTAGATGTTTTCTAGTATCGTTTACTTATTTAAGGCAATCTCTCGCGTAGTTTCAATCATGGATCACTTACCAAACGAAACCCATGCAGCTTTCATGAGCTTTTCCAATCCAGAGAAGACAGGAATTCGTGTCAACTTCTCAGACAAGATTAAGTTCAGAAGAGATCTAGAAGAATGGAAATGGAGTTCACTGCAATTTGCAGGGCTATCCGATCTTGGATGGTGTTATTTCGCCAAATAGCTTCGTGCATTTACGAAATAATCTTTTCAGGGGTCTTCGAGAGGCTCTTCGTGTTTTATCGAATGGTAAAGGCACTGAAATTAGGCCCAAAACTGCAAAAATATTGTTCCTGCTGGCTAGAGGAGTGTAAGTTGTTTTAAATCCAATTTTCTTGCCAACAGTTAGTGCTTCAGTCAAGACACTGACTTTCCACTCAACCAAAACGCTAGTTTATGGCCGGATCCAATTGAAATAATGTCCCGTATGCACAGCGAATTAATAGCAGATGGCATTTTTGCAATCTCACTTCCACCCAACGCAGCAGAAGACCCTAACCCTGATGTTTCCTGTCGACCTAATCTTGTTGGTGTCGAACCAGGCTCAGTTTCTGCAATCCTGGCTGATATAACAGGCTCTTACCACCAAGTCTACTGCTTGCAAGATGCAGCAGCAAAAGTTGCGCGAGCGATCAAAAATAAATTGAACTCAATGCCGTTTTGCAAGGCGCACATGTCAGGTAAATAGAAAACAAATTGAAAGCGAAACCATGTAATTTTTAAGAGCCACTGACTCAACTGATCAGCTTTGGTGGTGAAAATCTCTATGACAATACCCAATACGAGCGTGCAAGTTTATTTTACCCTGACTTCAATTTCACCGGTTCCACTGTGAAGTGGCCTCAGGTCCGGACCCACCATAGCTCAGTCTATCTCAATGGCAAGGTCTACCTGATCGGGGGTGCAGTGTCCAGACCAGGAAAGGACCTGATGGTAGTCAACAGAGTCTGTATTTTTGATCCCAGCTCAGACGCCTACTCAAGTGGAGAAAACATGACCACAGCCAGGGCTTTCCATCGCAGTGCAGTTGTACAAGGGGTTGTTTACGTTTGCGGAGGGCGAGGGAGCGATTTAGATAAACCATTGGGGTCTTGTGAGCAGTTCAAAAATGGTCAATGGTCACTGACGACCCCTTTACCTGAAGCCCTGACAGACTTTGCCATGGCTGCTTTAAACGACAGGTTATTTGTTATTGGCGGGCGGAAGATGACATCAAAACCGGAGAGCACTGTTCAAGTCTACAGTCCTAGTACAGAAACGTGGAGCCTGGTCGCACCCATGTCAACACCTCGTGTACAACACTCAGCGGTTGCATTTGGAGGCTATCTACTTGTTTGTGGGGGGTTCCATGAATTTGAGGGTCTGACCAGCTGTGAACGGTACGATCCTGAGTCTGACCAATGGGCCCCTGCAGGGGCTATGAATGTTCGCAGACATTACTTTACGATCGTTTCCGATGGAACACGTGCCTTTGCAATCGGTGGGAATGTACAACGCATTCCGAGCCGATGGTCAATGCCAAAGTTTAGAGCAGTCTCTCAGGTGGAGATGTACGATTGGAAGAGTGATGACTGGACTTTGTTGCAGCCTTATGTTCAAGTTTTCTTTGGAGCTTCTACTGTTCTGGTTTATGTGATTGTTTCCTAAAAATATAATTAAAATTATACTTGTCGTATATACAGGGTGTGCCAAAAAAAAACAACCCAGCAGATTTTTCTCTGTAGCAACCGCAAATCTCAACCGATTTGAACGAATCCTTTTATAAATGAAAGATAAATAAATTCTTAAAAGATTGCTGAAATTTTCATTAATGTACTCTGGTTAGTTCCTGAGATATTGGCTCTCAAAATCAATACAGTGATTTTGGCATTGAACAAGAGGGATGTTTTTATTATTCTGCACTTCGTAATAAAACGAATTCCTGCTACTGCTAAGGGCTATTGGAAGCTTTACTGGTGACACAGAAACTCGGTTTACTTCAACACTAATGTATCATTAGCCCCAGCAGTACGAATCTGCTCTATTTTGAAATGCAACGGAATCGCTCTTGTTCTTTGCCAAAATCTGTTTCGACTTAGAAGGCAAATATCTCAAGAACTAAACTGTGAATCTCAATAAAAATTGCACCAATCTTTGAAGAATTTATCAGTCTTTCATTCAAAAAAGGGTTCATTCAAATCGGTTCAGATTCATGGTTGCAAAAGTAAAAAAAATCTGCTTTATCACTCTTGTTCATTGCCAAAATCTCTGTTTTGACTTTGAGGACAAATATCTTAGGAACTAAGCAGACTATCTTAATAAACGGTCCATCAATCTTTCAAGAATTTATTTATCTTTCATTTAAAAAAGGATTCATTCAAATCGGTTGAGATTTGCGGTTGCTACAGCAAAAACTCTGCTGGGTTGTTTTTTTTTGGCACACCCTGTATAAGTGTAACGCTTCTTCCTTTTACAGTTCTATTTGTGTGTGTAATAGGTAACCCCCTTAGTGCATGTATGCCAACCAGTAAAACCAATCTTTTGAACGACTGTGTACAGTGCAGCAATTTATAGTCTTACAGACAATGACAATAGGCAATTTAGTTCTTGTCAAACCACAGAATCAGTTGTTAGCAGCACCTCTACCGTAACTAACAGTAGTTGTAGTGACAACATAGTTGATCACAGAGTACGGATTCTTGACAGTAGTTTTCACATGCCCGTAACCTTTCGGTGTTGGGGTTGTGACCCCACTGTCAGGCTGAACAGTGCGGCATTTGCTCAATTTCACTGTGTCCGCACTGATTTGCTCACATTTGTAGTCCAATTCACCTAAAATGCTGCTTGTTGCTGCCTGAGCACAGTGATTTATTGGTTTGGTACCTTCAGTAACTCTGCCCCCTATTGGGATCTTCGTTCCTTGTTTGGTAACACAGGCCACTACATGAGCTTTCCAGGTGTTTTGACCGGCTGAGCATTTGAGCACAAATTCACCATCCGTCCAAACTGAACCGATGGCATGTTTGACGCCTTTTACGTCACATTCAGATGAACCATCTGAAAAAAAACTGATTGAAAGTGTGCGTTAATGTTAAAAGTTGGAGCAAAAGATCAGAAAGCTTGTCTTCTCAGTCAGTCGGTCAGTCGGTCAGTCAGTCTACTACTTACACTGATTTGTTGAATCAGCAGATGAGGTTACATTCAGAATCAATTTTCCGCCTGGCACCCTTTGACATTTGAATTCCTTGCCATCTAGACACAAAAGAGCTGCAAAACTCCTAACAACGAAGAACTTATTCACCTTCCACCAATGTCGATCCCACAGGAACCTTTTTTTGTCTATCTGTTAGACAAGCTATTGGAGTGGTGGACCATTTTTGGTCGTCCACTGTGCATTTCATAAGGAATCGGCCCATAGAATCGAGGAATTCCTCATTGTTTTGACGAGTTTGACCTCGAACTTTGCAGACTTTTTGGACTTGTCCTAAAATAGTGCTTATTTGTTGATTGCCATTTAAAAACGTTATACCTACCACCTCCTTCTGGGGATCCGCCATAGGCATCCAATTTGACTGCGCCATTTGCTAACCTTTGACACTTGTATGTTTTGCCATCTAAATGATACACAAAACTACAAAGAATGAACATAAATAGAAGTGCTTTACCCTCAACCACTTCAGATCCGATCTGAACTTTTTGCCCTTTCTTAGTTAAACAAGCTATCACTTCAGTGGACCACATTTCTTTAGAAATTGTGCACTTCATCAGGAAGTTGCCATCTTGGTATTCTTCGTTATGATTACGCTTTTGACCCATACGGTCTGTACATTGTTGATCTACTGAAAAGAATTCTTTTAATAGCTTCGTTAAGTGACAGAAAATTGTCGAAGTTTAGTAATTCTTTCGTTTAAGCATCACGTAAAATTGAGGAAAACAAATGAGAATTGACGAGAAAATGGAAAACCATTGTTTGATAAATTATTCCGATTATTTAAAACTATTTTAGGGGTACCTTGGGTCTGGGTTCCTTTACCAGAACCGCAACAGCCTCCGTCCCCGCCTTTGAAGTCCAATTTTAGGCCACCTCCAGCAGTTTGAATGCATTTGAATGCGGTGCCATCTGAAAACATTTCAAAAGTTACGTTATGGTCCACATTTTACAGTGCATGCAGCACCTTCAGTCAAAGTAGCTCCAGGAGAAATTCTCTGTCCTTTTTTGGTGAGACAAGCTATAGGTTCAGCCTTCCAACTTGTAGGCCCAATCGCACACTTCATAATAAACATCTTGTGCTGGAATTCCTGACCGCTACTGTACTGTACGCCGTTTACTGTACATACGCTTGGTGGCTTGCCACCTGCAAAGATACAGTACCCGATCAGTTAAGGAAGCTAATTATGTCTGGAATTACAACTTAGGGTGCCTAAGGATGGATATTTTCCGCAAAAACCTCGGCCTGTTTTTTCTTCAGTTTTTTTCCGTTTTTTTCCTAAATCGCGGTAAAACCTCCAGCCCAAGTTCTGAGTAGACTAGTTTTTTGATTCCTAACGCTTTCTAGCGCGTTCCTTAGTGTTGCAGACCAGAAATACGCGTGTTACATAGATATAAATCACGAAACAGGCATGCAACAGTGCCTGACAGGCTCCATCAATACACGGTATATGCAAATTTTATTACAGCAATTTGCATTTTTGCTTTTATCGTGCTAAATTTGGTCATTTCTGTTGTTTTCTAACAGTTTTGAGTCAGTATGGCCTATTATACATCGCAAAAGTCCATTTTTTAACAGAAAAATGACATAAATTAGCTCTTTTTAGCTTGAGTTTTTTCCACGATTTATGATTTTTCGGACCCTTGGGAAAAAACGAAAAAAACACCGGAAAAAACACACCTCACATTCCTGGTGCCTAATATAGCCTAGGGAAAGCAGCGGTAAAAAGATTACGAGAATTTACACTCTAGTTATTTCATTGACTGCAATAATAATATTTTCCAATACCAGAAGTGGCAGGTCCGGTAGCATTTAGTTGTACGTATTTCCCATTAGGATCCTGTTCGCATTTATACGTCCAGGCGCCTAAAAGTATGAAAAGAAGTTTATACTGTAACTGTAGACTTGGAACAATCAAAAGCATTAATTAAACCTTCTTTTAGCGAGGCACCGACGTTTATTCGCTTTCCTGTTTGGGTCAGACAGGCCACTGGGTTAGTGGTCCAGCTAACGTCGGTTACTGTACATTTGATTATGAAGTTTCCCGCTTTCCATTCTTCGCCATGTCTATGCGGTACGCCCTTTGACCAACAGGCTTTGAGAGGCGATCCTAAACTAATTATTTTTAAACACTTCTATTAACTCCTAACCATTTACCTTTTATGGTGCCGACTAAAGAGCAGAGAACTAAGCCGAGAACTAACATAACGCTCGGGCGAAAATTGTATTAGTAAAGGAATGAATTGGGGGACTGAAAAATGACCTTGGTGCGTAGGAAAGGGAGCAGTCCAGTTTTGAGATGTGCATTTAGTTGACGCATCTATCATGCCTTATTTTGGAGCGCTGCGTCACGCAGCCAGACAATCGCAACCTGTTTGACACGTTTTTCCGACCTTCTTTCGCTTTTTGCACCCTTCTTCTATACTAAGAACAGAGTAAGTGGAGTTGAAAAGCAAAAAATGCTCATTTATTGAACTAAAACTGCTAAAATCGCCTGTAAAACAGCATTTTTAGCTGTATTTGAGTCTAAATTAGCGATTTTTAGCCTAAAATTAAAAGTTTTTGCGGTTTTAAGCATTTTTTACCTCCGTACCCTTTTGGGCTCAGACCCTCCACCATCGGCAGATAACCTGTTCCATGTATGCTATGTATGTCATGTCATGATGATGCTGGTTAAATAGAAAACGATTTGTGTGGGTTTTGCTAGACAAAATTCACCCACATATGAACAGATGTGTTCATGTAGCTGTTTACGATTGTCTAGACCAACCAAACCAACACCATGTATTACACGTTTACGTTGAATATCGGTAAGTCAGGAATATAGACGTTTCACAAGGTAGATAACTAACAGTCTCAAAGGACTCCTAATTTGCGTCTCGATTGTCGAAAGTCGAATCAGTAGCAGTAGCGGTCCAATCGAAATAGAAGGCTTTGGCACCGTTCCTCGTCAAAGGAACAGGGTCTACGTCAGATGGGAGTTGACAAGCAAACTTGAACCAGAGCTGGAAATAACGCCGTTCAAAAATAAACATTGTGAAGTCTTCTCAAACATGTACCATGTGAGACGTGGTAGGTTGCTTGCATACATGTAACAGGGGGGTCTGCCCCCCACCCGACTTCGGCCAGACCCCCAGATTTGAACTCACCCCCGAGACGATTTTTCCGGCCCCCCTCCGATTTTCTGGCAAGTAATTTTTTGAGGAAATTTTTGCATTTTTTTTTGCAATTTCAGACACAAAAATTCTCAAAATCGCAAAGCGCAAAACTTTTAGGTGTATTTCAGCCCAAATTAGCGATTTTTGACGATTAGTAGCCCGAAAATTGCGATTTTTCGATTTGTGTGCGCTTTTTAGTGCCCTACCCCCCTCCCAAAATTTTGGCTCAGACCCCCCAACCCCCCTGCCCCTTCGGCGGATGACCTGTTACATGTATGGTTGCTTGTCTCCGAAACTACCTCTTATTCAGTAATTGAATAGCCAGTAGCATTAGTTTTCTGTTGCTTGGTGGATGTGAGGTGTGGTTTTCCACCGTTTTTTCGTTTTTTTCGAAAAAAAAACGGTTTTTTTCCTAAGGGTCGGAAAAAACATAAATCGCGGAAAAAATTCAAGCTAGAAAAAGCTAAGTTACAATATGTCATTTTTCTATTAAAAAATGGACTTTTGCTATGTATAATAGGCCATACTGACTCAAAACTGTGAGAAAAACAACAGAAAAGACCAAATTTGGCATGATAAAACAAAAATGCAAACTGCTGTAAGAAAATTTGCATATAGCGTTATTGATGTAACTACTGTTGTTTGGGTATGTGATTTTCAAGAATCGGTTCGGTATGGGTAGGTATTCGCAAAAATACCGGTACACCGGTATTTATTCGGTAGTTGCTGAAAATGTTTTACAAAGTCAAAACACTGAATTTCCCATTTAGAAGGCCATGGATTTAGTCATTTCCAAGGTCAGAGGCTAGAAAATCATCAAAAGCAATGAGATTTACAGTTTTTTAGGAATTTTTTAAAATTATTTTTAGTTTTACTGGAGTGAGAATCGTTTCTATTACTAATTTTGGCTAAGAGAAATGTTTCCATTGTACTGTAGGTTTAAGGCCTGCTAGTGTACAGTATGGAGATCTAACGAGCAGGGACAAAATGCGGACTATTCTGTTGACTGTGAACGTACTGTAGATCAAGAACATAGAGACTTGATTATTAAGGAGCAGTGAAGTTAAGCCAAAACTAGACCAACGCTTTCTAATGACAAAACAAGTTTGGAACAGAGAGAGGACTAAAAATCCTTCAAATTCTATATTTTGGAAGGATATCGTAGTAGAATGTGTTTCTGCATGTCCCAAAAATGCAAAATTACAAAGAAAACATTGTGTCATAGGGAATTTTCGATAAAAATTGCAGCAAGCTGGAGAAATACCGATTCCCAAATACCTGGGTATTCCCAAAATAATCGGTATGCCGGGTATGGGTATTTATAAAAATACCTGGAATCGGTAGGTATTTATTGGGTAGGTATTCCCAAAAATACCCATTTTCGGTATGGGTTCGGTATACCGAATCAACAGTAGATGGAACCTGTCAGGCATTGTTTCAAGCCTGTTTCGTGATTTATATATATGTAACACGTGTATTTCTGGCCTAAAAAGACTGAGGAAGGCGCTAGAAAGCGTTAGAATCATAAAACCAGGCCAGGATACCGAGAACTTGAGCTGGAGTTTTTTCCGCGATTTCGAAAAAAACGAAAAAAACTAGAAAAAACAGGCCGAGGTTATACGTAACATATCCATCCCTGGTACTAACCACCTTCTTCAGTTAAGTTTCAGTTTAAATATTTATGAATTTAGCTGTGCATAGAGAAAGGGAATATTTAGTTTGGAAAAAGCACAAACATGTAGTCATAGTGTTCATCTGCAAAAAAGACGGCATAAAACAGCACGTTGGACTGTCGCTTAAACAGGATGCTAAAAGAAACGCCGATATCACCTTTGAGCCGCAAGACCCTGAATGGAAAGAATTTGAAAGTACGTATGTTGTACTGCATAGCTTTTCTGTACTTTTCTAAATAATCTGGAATCATATACACTACACGTTTACCTCCTCCGAAGTTTTATCGAGTTTTCGCAAATACTCGTACCCCTGCTCCCTTGTCGGCCTTAGTTGAATGAATTATTGGGTGCATATTGGAAAACAGATCATTTGGGAATGCATAACATGTGTACGGAAAAGTTTATTTATATAGGTGGTCGTGGCGAATGCATCTATAAACGCCATGGAAATGGACTGGGTGGTCGCTATTTTCTCGAAGTAGATGAAGAAAAGCAGTATGTGCATGATGAAAACGGTGACCAAATTGAGGACAACTGCAACAGTTTTCAAAAGGATGTCAACTTCATCTACACCGTGATTCAGAAGCCTGATGATTAAATTAGACTGCAGCATCAGGCGTAGAAATGCAGCAAAATAAAATGAGTGAAAGCTTATGCAACATACATACAGCAAACTCGACAACATAAAATAAATAGTTTTAACAGTGGAAATTACCTATACCCAAAAATGCAATAGAGAAGACAGATTATTTTTGCAGGGAGACCATAAGCAGAAAATTGTCTAGCTCATACTCACATTCTGTTGTCTACTGTAATTTTAATAGTGGAATTTTATTTTAATTTAATATTAATATAATAGAACTAGCTGATTTTAATTTTAATTTAATATTAATATAATAGTCCCCTGCTAATTTTAATTTAGATTTAATATTAATACTATTAAATAACAATTTTAATAGTATTTTAATAGCATTTTAATAGTATATGCTAAAATGCAGTCGAAAAGTTTTGGTCACACTTCAGCGAAGTGGCAAAACAAAATCTTTTGCTTGAAGTTGTTAGTGTTGGTTGAAAATTTAATCAGATATGTAACTTAGAAGCATTATTCTGTGGAAATTTATAACCATTTTTTAAAATGACTTTGTCTGAACCTGGTTTTTAATTGCATTCAAACACAAGTAGCTATAGAAAAAACTATTGGTGCATAGCATATTTAAAGAGAAATTTTTGAAAGGAAAGACTGTTACATAGGTTATTGACTAGATTCAGGTCCTTTTGTCATTCATGCCTTAGTGAGAAAAGTTCCACTATTTCCAAGTGAAAACACATTCAAGATTCAGAGGGCAGTCAGAAATCTTCAATTTTCATCATTTTCTGAGGGAAAATTATGTAACTCTTTGATTGTCAAACATGGTTTAACTATTAAAATGCTATTAAAATACTATTAAAAATAAATTTTAATATTCAGCCCCTGTGTGTATTTTTAATTTAATTTAATATAATAGTAGGGCCTCTATTTTAATATTAATATAGATTTAATACTATTAAAATGGCACTATTAATAATAGTTTCATTTTAATATTAATATATTTAAATAACAGTACTGTTGTCCTTTGTTTTGTTGCAGATAATTTGGACGGATCGGCTCAATTGCTTTCTTCATCTCTACATATATGCACTACTGTTGCATGCGTATACGCATTACGCATATCATTACGCAAAGTACGCATTGCATTTCAGAATGCGTATACGCATACGCATACGCTGGATTTATATTTTACTGTTTACTAAATTTACTACAAATTCAGCTCTTCAATTAAATTTTATTTTTGTTTTACTACCAAGCAGCTTTGATTTTACTAATTTTTGTTTTACTACTATTTTACTAGTCATAGGGGCAATTCTTCATCAATGATGCCAATATCTTAGCAGCACGGAATCACATTGCAATCAAACACTGCTTACCAGCCATCACTGTAATGCCGCTATTATCACAGCACAGTGCACAACAAAATGAACATAAATTAATTTCTGCAAAGTATTCCCCATCACAATAGGGAATATATTAATAACGTGGGTTTGTTGGTGTCAGTATCCAAGATGTAAAGAATAGGATATCAACTTTAGCTCCAAACCCCAACTAGCCAACAAACCCACCCCGCGCAAAGGCAATCGCCACGGCACTGCTGAATGCGTCTGAGTCGTGTGCATCTTGTCTTGCGCTTATGGCTTACTAACGCCAGTTGTTTTCTGTTCTATGGATCGATTCTAGGTCAAAATGCCCCCCGCCATGGATCCACTGAATAAGGGTCCCGACCACCCAGATAGCCAAATCTGAGCCTAAGCCAAAGGCTCATGCCGCGGTTGCATTTCGTTTATACATGGATTCTATGATAGAATAAATGAACTAAATTTTAGATGTACCTATTGCACCATATTAGTACTGAGTCACAAATCTTTTCCATATTTTTATTTTTTTGGACTGAAAGAAAAAGCATTTAGTAGGTAAATAATATACCGCAAAATTATCTTAAAGAAATCAAAAGAATATACAGGGTGGGCCATTCATCTATTCCCGGTTTCATTAGGACATAACTTTTTCCTACACAGACCGATTTTGCTGAAATTTTGTATAGATACACCCTGATACTTCAAGTTTTTACTGTTAAAATTTTAGCGCGTTCTGACATGAAATGTCTGAATAACAGTAAACTTTTCAAAAGTTCGTTATTCACTGTGAATTATACTCGTAGTACAGAACGAGGCTGGCGATTTGTTTCTTTCTGCCTTCTGATGACAATTTTTGTATCGATGCTTTAGGAACCCTTTATATTCCGTTTAATTTTTTAATTATACGTAGAATGTCTTTTACCATAAAGGAGCGTGCTAAATGCGTGGTGTGGTTTGATTGGATGCAGAGCGTGGTAGCGGTTCAAAGAAAATTCCGC
The DNA here is from genome assembly GCA_030248155.1 of Sabatieria punctata. NCBI lineage: Eukaryota > Metazoa > Nematoda > Chromadorea > Araeolaimida > Comesomatidae > Sabatieria > Sabatieria punctata. Next base: position 41,119 of record JASANB010003789.1, read on the forward strand.
ACGTAGAGACGCATAACTAGCGACCAGAGTGAAGGATTAATTTTAAATTTTAACTGTAAAAATTTGAAGTGTTAAGACATTTGTATGTAAAATTTTAATAAAATCGATCTGACTGGAAAAAAGTTATGGTTACATGAAACCGGGAATAGATAAATGGCCCACCCTGTATGTCAATCTACAGTACAGCCCAAAAAATGTCCACCCCCCCCGTTTTCGAACTTTACTCAAACGATTTGTTCTCAGTCATTTGTTTATCCATTTGGCTCAAATTTTCAGGATTAATTACGAATATAACTGGGTAGATACTGTGCAAGCTTGGTGAGCAAATTGCAACCCGTTCTGATTTTATGATGCAAAAACTAAGAATCCAGATGGTCCACAGAAACTTCAAATTTTTCGCTAATTCAAAGAATACGGGTCTGAAATTTGCAGGAATGATTGATGTTGCCATTGGGCATAACATACTGAGTGGGTAGCCCTATTGAATGAAAGGTGAAAAAGTTAGGGATGTGCAATGGCGTAGCTGGGAATCCAACCCAGCACTACTGTTGCATGCGTATACGCATTACGCATATCATTACGCAAAGTACGCATTGCATTTCAGAATGCGTATACGCATACGCATACGCATACGCATTTGAATTTCATTACGCAATATTATTACGCATTCTGCCAAAAGTTTGCGTATTTTTGCGTAATGCGTATTGGGTCTGAAAATAGCTACCTTTTCGAATGTCTTGCAAATGTTTAGTTCAGATTGTTACCAAATGGTCATTCTTCATACTGTTTAGTGTGATGTGAGGGCACCAGAAATATTCTGAGGCATTTAAAGCTTAAAATAAGCTGCGGGCTTGCTAATATTTAAAAAGAGGCTAAGTTTTAACAGGAAAGGAAATGTGCGACAAAACCGTGAATTTAGAGTTTACACGGTTTTGGGAGACATCAGTTGTGTTGCATGGGCAGGCTATCTGTTTGTGCTTTGCTTCCACTGGGTATGTTTATTGTAAATTTGATTGCTATTAGACCTCTTCAGGAAATGAGCATTCGACTGATTTTTTGTTGGAAAGCACATAAAATCTCTTGCCTGTTGAAAACATACGTACAGTACATACCATACATGTAACAGGTCATCCGCCGAATAGGGAGGGGGCTGGGGGGGTCTGGCGCTGGTCGGAGGGCTTTGAGCCCAAATGCTAGGGAGGGGCTGAGTACTGTAATTTTAATAGTGAAATTTTATTTTAATTTAATATTAATATAATAGAACTACCCGATTTTAATTTTAATTTAATATTAATATAATAGTCCCCTGTTAATTTTAATTCAGATTTAATATTAATACTATTAAATAAGAATTTTAATAGTATTTTAATAGCATTTTAATAGTAGATTCTAAAATCAACTTAAAAAGTTTTGGACACACTTCAGCGAACTGGCAAAACAACATCTTTTGGTTGAGGTTGCTAGAGTTACGTATAGTTGAAAATGTACTCAGAGATGCAACTTTTTCTGTGGAAGCATTTTCAGTGGAAATTTATAACCATACATGTAACAGGGGTCTGGAGGGTCAGGGATGCCGCCCCCGAGACGATTTTTCCGACGCCCTCCGATTTGCTGGCAAGTAATTTTTCGACAAATTTTTGCAATTCTTTTACAATTTCATACACAAAAACTGCCAAAAATCGCGTGTAAACTGGAACTTTCTAGCTGTATTTCAGTCCAGCCCGCATTAGCCATTTTGACGATCTTTAGCCGAATAATTTAGATTTTTAAGCATTGTTTATTGCCCAACCCCTCCCAAATTTTCGGCTCAGACCCCCAACCCCCCTCCCCTCTATGGCGGATGACCTGTTACATGTATGTTTATAACCATTATTTTTAAAATAACTTGGTCTGAACTTGGTTTTAAATTGCATTCGAACACAAGCTAGCCATAAAAAAACTATTGATGCATAGTTAAAGAGAAATTTTTGAAAGGAAAGACCATTACATAGGTTATTGACTAGATTTAGGTCCTTTTGTCATTGATTTAGTGTCCTATTAGTGAGAAAACTTCACTATTTCCATGTCAAAACACATTCGAGATTCAGAGGGCCGTCTGAAATCTTCAATTTTCGTCATTTTGCCAGTGAAATTCTGATTTAAATAGTATTGTAGGAAATTCGTTGATTGTCAAACAAGGTTTAACTATTAAAATGCTATTAAAATACTATTAAAAATAAATTTTAATATTCAGCCCCTCTGTGTATTTTTAATTTAATTTAATATAATAGTAGGCTTTGTATTTTAATATTAATATAGATTTAATACTATTAAAATGACACTATTAATAATAGTTTCATTTTAATATTAATATATTTAAATAACAGTAGGGCTGAGCACTAAAAAAGCTTAAAATCGCAATATTTCGGCTAAAAATCGTTAAAAATCGCTAAATAGAAAGAAGGTGAAAAGTTAGGCATGTGCAAGGGCGTAGCTGGGAACCGAACCCAGCACCTTCGGATTTCCTTTGAAATTTGGGCTCAAATGCAGCTAAAAGTGCTGTTTTTCAGGCAATTTTGGCAATTTTTGTTTCTGAAATTGTAAAAATCTCCAAAATTTGCTCAAAAATTGCGTTGCAATTCATTTCAAGGCAGGAATTTGATTATTGGATACCTAAACAACACACTGTGGAGACAAATAAGCTGTTCAGAGAAATTACTGATTTTTTTCTGAGATTACGCATTACGCATACGCATTACGCAAAATACGCATTGGTTTTTGCAATGCGTATACGCAAACTCATACGCATTTGTAATTGGAATGCGTATACGCATACGCATACGCATACGCATTTGAAAAATCCGGTGTTAAACAACAGTACCCAGCACCTTTGGATTACCAGTCCAGTGCTCTAACCACTAAGCTACACACCGATGCCAGACTAACACCTTAAACTCAGTATTTGAGAAAGCTAGCCAGTAATGAGGAGCGGGTAGAAGCCACAAGCATAAAACTCAAGCTGAACTAAAGTCTGTCCAAAAACAGAGCGACCTGGCGGTTTTTCGCGAATAACTTTTTTGGGAGGCCTCGGAGCGATTTGAGCCTCATAAGCAAAGTTGTAGACAAGGTCGAGCCGCGGTCTGCGGTTAATGCTAATCTGCGCTACGCCTAATCTGAACACTAATTTGCGCAACGTCAAAAAATGAGCTTTTTTCCTAATTGCAATGAAAATGAGATGACTGCAGAATTCGATTCTAAAGTCTTTGGCGACTCCAATGATGCTTTCACGACGTTTTAGTGTAGCCAGATTGAATGAAAGGTGAAAAACTTAGGCATGTGCAATGGCGTAGCTGGGAATCGAACACAGCATCTTTGTATTACCGGTCCAGTGCTGCAGCTCAAAGGGCTCTAAAATCGGAGAATTTCAAAAACGTGACAAAATGTCACTTTTCTTCATAAAACTGGTGAAATGATGAATCTGAAAATTTTCGATTTTTCAAAAACACTGTGGGGAACGTTTCTATCATGTGCAATAGAGTTCAAATATCACGTCCAAATTTCCAAATTTTGCTCCCATTGGAGCTACACGGCTGCCAACTCAGTATGTTATGCCCATGGCAACATCAATCATTCCTGCAAGTTTCATACCTATAGTCTTTGAGATGCCGAAAAAATTGAAGTTTGCATGGACCACCATAAATCTTAGTTTTTTGGTAATAAAACCGGAACGATTTGGAATTTTCGCACCAAACTAGCGCAGTGTCCACCCAGTTGTATTGTTAATTAATCCTAGAAGGTTGAGCCAAATCGACAAACAAATGACTGAGAACAAATCTGTTAAGTAAAGTTCGTAAATAGGGGTGGACATTTTTTGGCCCATACCATATTTTAGTGAGGAACAACATAAATATTTTTATCAATATAAAAGATTGGTTGAAAAGTCACAGTTCCTAATTACAGCTTAAGCATCACTGACTCTGTATATGGTAAACACTCTGTACACCTCCACACCAAATCGCGTTGAGTGTTTTGCAGGACTCCCTCTCATTAAAGCGACGTTGCTTTATGTTTTTGCCTAAATAAATATGGTTGCTTCTGGGCACTGTTATAGGCAAGCAGGCAAGTACATTCATGCTTCTTTAATATGGCCATTGGGACATTGCTCAACTGACTATATTATGCAATCAGTCATACTAATAAAGCAGCAATAATTTTGCCTAAAAGTGATAAATTATAAACAAAGCAATAATCATGCTTCTTTTTTTAGGTTATGATATGATGTCCTAAGCTCTCAGCTTACCCCCATTCTTTCTTGTGGAATGATGTCGTTTATGGAATATCATTCAGTTTATATTATAAGTATACAAATGTTTCAAGGAATTTCAGGCTATGGCGTTCCACTGAAATTAAGTAGTGCTCTTTAATATCAGCTTTGTCTTTCCGTATTTAACCCATGACAATGAGTTTTTGGGGCAATCCGAGTATTATTATGTCAAGAATTACTTCTTTTCTAGACAGAGAATGCATTTGCTTGCAATGAAAACTATGACCAACCATACAGTATGTAGATCGATCTTTGCTATTGTATCTTTTAGCAACAGAAAATCACTTGTTCTACTAAATGCAACGTTTGGCCAGGGACATACTGTAATCAACTCTGTGGTATCGCTTTTCCATGGAATTGTTTTGCGCAATCGACCTTCAGTGGCAAGCGTTGTTGTCTGGTTGGTCACGACCCTTATTCAACAGCCATCAATCTAAGCTCTGCAAACTCCAAAATCTAGTTCTTTTATTCGATCAAAAAATTTACACTGCCTGCATAAACAAAAAACGGTTGAAGCGAGCTGGCTACCGGGGCATGAGCCTTAGGCTCAGATTTGGCCATCTGGGTGGTCGGGACCCTTATTCCATGGCGGGGGGCATTTTGACCTAGAATCGATCCGTAGAACAGAAAACAACTGGCGTTTGTAAGCCATAAGCGCAAGACAAGATGCACACGACTCAGACGCATTCAGCAGTGCCGTGGCGATTGCCTTTGCGCGGGGTGGGTTTGTTGGCTAGTTGGGGTTTGGAGCTAAAGTTGATATCCTATTCTTTACATCTTGGATACTGACACCAACAAACCCACATTATTAATATATTCCCTATTGTGATGGGGAATACTTTGCAGAGATATCCCTCCCTTTACACACGACACCATACCCCATGCCATGAGTGAGACAGTTTAGGGAAACCCCTAGCTAACTCAAAATACAAGAACGTAACAGCACCAGTACTAAGAAACTTTTTTCTTGTTTCCCTTGACCCCAATTGTATGCATTTCCACGATGGGATAACTTAACAGCACATCTTGTCCAATTTTTATCATGATGCATGATGGTAGGGTACTTCTCACTGAATTACAGTACATACTGTCGTTTAAAAATTTTTGTTTAAATTTTATCACGATGGTACTTCTCACTAAATCACATACTGTCGTTTGAAAAGTTAGTTTAAATTTTACCACTATGCTACCTCTCACTGGATTACATACTGTCATTTGAAAATTTTTTAAAATTTTTATCACGATGCTACTTCTCACTGAATCACATACTGTCGTTTGAAAATTTTCTTTCAATTTTACCACAATGCTACTTCTCGCTGGATTACATACTGTTGTTTGAAAAGTTTTCTTTAAATTTTATCACAATCGTACTTCTGGCTGGATTACATGCTGTCGCATAAAAATTTCTGTCAATTTTACCGCAATGCTACTTCCCCCTGGATTACATACTGTTGTTCGAAAAGTTTTGTTTAAATTTTATGACGATGCTACTTCTCACTGAATCACATACTGTCATTTGAAAATTTTGTTTAAATTTTACCACTACACTACTTCTCACTGGATTACATGCCATACATGTAACAGCTCATCCGCCGAAGGGGGAGGGGGTTGGGCACTAAAATAACGCTCAAAAATCGAAAAAATCGCAATTTCTTGACTGAAAATCGTAAAAAATCGCTAATTTTGGCTGAAATACAGCTAAAAAGTGCTGTTTTGCACGCGATTTTGGCAGTTTTTGTGTCTGAAATTGTAAAAAATTGCAAAAATTTGCTCAAAAAATTACTTGCCAGAAAAATCGGAGGGGGGTCGGAAAATCACATCGGGGAGGGGTCCCCCATCCGGGGGGGTCTGGCCTAAGTCGGGTGGGGGAGACCCCAAGACCCCCTGTTACATACTGTCATTTGAAAAGTTTTGTTTAAATTTTATCACAACGGTACTTCTAACTAGAGTGCGAACTGGTATTGGGTATTGGGTATTGGGTGTATTGGGGTGTTTTCCAGGTATTGGGTATTGGGTATTGGGTATTGGGGTTTTTAACCCCCAATACCCAATACTAATTGGGTCAGGTAAAAATATGGAAAAATCGATGTTTACCTGAAAAATTGATCTGAAAAAAATCGAAAAAGTTAGTCGATGATTCGGTTTAGGAAGCTGTATCGCGTTAATGAGCCGTCCATAAACAACATCGTTCGAAAATCCCGATTTTTCGGAGCCTCTCCTCCAAAAATCTAATATAAAAATGGTAACATTTCTAATGTCACCGTAATGTACCAGTACCGTACCCATGGCTATTGCGGTGGTGCACACAATTTCCGGCCATTAGGAAAAAATTCGTCAGAAACAACACGACTGAATTACGAATTAAATACCCAAACCGTTAATTCTGCAAAATTTATGCCCAAAATGACTTCTAAATGCTTTCTGAAAAGCTAATTTTTCAAAATTTTCTCGCCCTGCTTGAGCAGCGGCCCAACCAGGGCTCTTAAAAATTTTAATTGCAGTGCAAAAAATCTTGTGTATGCAACCTGAATGTACCTGTCCAGTGAAATTGCAATTTTTGGCCCAGCTATGCAAGTATTGGGTATTGGGTATTGGGTATTGGGGTATTGGGGGTCTCAGGTATTGGTATTGGGTATTGGGTATTGGGGTATTGGGTTTTTTAGGTATTGTTCGCACTCTACTTCTAACTATATCACATACTGCCGTTTGAAAATTTTCTATAAAGTTACAGCCATACATGGGCCAGGGGGTTTACCCCCCTCGCCTGCCCATACCCCCTTCCCCAGCCCCCTCCCAGAGGGAGACAATTTTCGCTTATTTAAGTATTTAAGGCAACATACAGTAGGCGTTTTTTGGCTTAAATACAAAAACCACCCTATATTCAAACGGCCATAGGTCAAGTTCAGGAGTAGGTGGTCAACTCCACCCATTCTTGCATTGAAGGGTATAATAAGCTAATATAACCCTGAAATTTTTAAGAAGCCGCCAAAATCGAAAAATTCGATCGAAAATAACTCAAAAACCAAAAAAACTACAAAAAAACTAAAAGCACCATCAGATTCCCCGCAAAATGGCGAACATTTTGATATAAAACATAAACCCAAAACAGCCAAAAAACATGTAAAACACTCGAAAAACTGCAAAAAAATACAAACTGGGACAATTCCGTCCCGCGAACAAAAATTTTTTCAGGTCCTCAATTCAAAACCAACGAATGGATTTCCCTGAAAATTTCAGAAAACGTACAACCCAACAGCCTCTACAACTTCTGCAGAAACCAGCCAGATCGGTTCACACATGCAAATGTTACAGCTAGATAAATTCGGAAAAAATACAAAACCACCCTATGTTCAAACAGCCATAGCTCATGTTCAGGAGTAGGTGGACAACTCCACCAATTCTTGCATTGAAGACCATAACAACCTAATATAACCCTGAAATTTTCAAAGATACCACTAATTCCCTCGTTGGGCAATTAGTTGCGCAAAAACTGAAAAATTGCATCGAAAATAACTCAAAAACTAAAAATACTACACAAAAACTAAAAACACCATCAGATTTCCCCCAAAATGGCGAATATTTCGATATAAAAGACGAACCCAAAAGACCTAAAGAAGCATGTAAAAAACTCGAAAAACTGCTAAAAAAGTGACCCGGAGGATCCCCCCTCACAAAAAAATCGTTTTGAAGTCCTAAATCCAAAACGAATGACACGATTTTCCTGAAAATTTCATAAAAGATAGAGCCCAAAAAGTTATATAACTTCTGCAGAAACCAGCCAGATCCGTTCACAAACGCAAAAGTTACAGCTAAAAGAAACACCCAAAAATGACCCCTTTTTGGCACAAAATACGACAAAAATAAAAAACCTGAGCATAATAATAGAGGAAGCGCATTTTCCGCCCCACCACACGATGTCTAAGAATCTTTATAGTCCGCAAATGACCAACAAACCCCCGTGAAGCGCAAACGCGCTTCCCCTGAT